>QJPP01001334.1:0-127060 GCA_003996215.1 Jaltomata sinuosa | reverse complement strand
AAATGGCCATGGGGACCCCATCACATTGAGCTCGTTTGGCGGAACTCGTATGAAGTCGCCATGAACTTGACACTGATAACATTTTTGTACATACCGTATGCTATCCCTTTCCATAGTCATCCAAAAGTATCCAGCTCTCAAAATCTTCTTTGCCAAAGTGAAACCGTTCATGTGGGGTCCACATGTCCCTGCGTGAACTTCCTCTAACAGTCTTGTCGCTTCTGTTGCATCAACGCACCTTAGTAATCCCAAATCCGGGGTCCTCCTATACAGGATTTCGCCATTAAGGAAGAAATGATTAGCCATTCTCCTCAAAGTCCGCTTCTGCTTGCTACTGGCACTTTTCGGATATTCTCCTGCTTCGAGCAACCTTCTGATATCATGGTACCATGGCTTTCTATCAAACTCTTCATCTACGTGAAAACAGTATGCATGCTGGTCACGTATCTCCACTTCAATAGGATCGATGTAATTCTTATCCGGGTGTTGGATCATTGAGGAAAGAGTAGCCAAAGCATCAGCGAGCTCGTTCTGAACCCGGGGGACATGTTTAAACTCAATCTTTGTAAACCGTTTGCTCAGCTCCTTCACACACTCCAGATAAGGAAGGATCTTGACATTCTTGGTGGCCCATTCTCCTTGTACCTGATGAACCAATAGGTCAGAATCACCTATTACCAAAAGCTCTTTGATGTTCATGTCCACAGCCATCCTAAGTCCGAGAATGCATGCTTCATATTCTGCCATGTTGTTTGTGCACGGGAATCTAATCTTGGCTGAGATCGGGTAGTGCTGTCCCGTTCTTGAAACCAAGACTGCTCCAATTCCGACTCCTTTGAAATTCGACGCTCCATCGAAAAACAATCTCCATCCATCATATGACTCTGAGATGTCCTCTCCTGCAAAAAATACTTCTTCATCGGGGAAGTAAGTCATGAGCGGTTCGTAATCTTTGTCCACCGGATTTTCTGCGAGGTGATCGGCCAAAGCTTGTCCTTTGACGGCCTTCTGTGTCACGTACACAATGTCGAACTCACTCAGCAAAATCTGCCACTTTGCTAGTTTCCCTATAGGCATCGGTTTATGAAAGATGTACTTGAGTGGATCCATTCTAGAGATCAAGTACGTGGTGTAGGCCGATAGGTAATGCCTCAACTTTTGCGCAATCCAGGTCAAAGCGCAACACGTTCGTTCTAACAAGGTATATCTTGCCTCGTATGGTGTAAACTTCTTGCTCAAGTAGTAAATAGCTTGCTCTTTCTTTCCCGTGTCATCGTGTTGTCCTAACACACATCCAAATGCTCCATCCATGACGGATAGATACAGTAGCAATGGCTTTCCGGGCTCCGGTGGAACCAATACTGGTGGGTTGGACAAATACTCCTTGATTCTGTCAAAAGCTCTTTGGCATTCCTCCGTCCAATCTGTGGCGGCATCCTTCTTTAGCAACTTGAATATGGGTTCACAGATCACTGTAGACTGAGCTATGAAACGACTGATGTAATTGAGTCTCCCCAAGAAGCTCATCACATCCTTCTTGGTTCGGGGGGGAGGTAATTCTTGAATCGCCTTGATTTTTGATGGATCCAATTCTATGCCCTTCCTGCTGACGATGAATCCCAGTAGCTTTCCGGCGGGAACTCCGAATGCGCACTTTGTTGGATTCAATTTCAAATTGTATCTTCGCAACCTCTCAAAGAACTTCTGTAAATCCCCTAGGTGGTCTGAACTCCTCCTGGACTTGATAACGACATCATCTACGTACACTTCAATCTCCTTGTGAATCATATCATGAAAGAGGGTAGTCATGGCCCTCATATAGGTTGCGCCAGCATTTTTGAGTCCAAACGGCATCACTCTATAGCAGTATACTCCCCATGGAGTGATAAATGCCGTTTTCTCTGCATCATCTTCATTCATCAGGACTTGGTGATATCCTGCAAAGCAATCGACAAACGATTGCAACTCATGCTTTGCACAATTGTCGATGAGTATATGAATGTTTGGGAGAGGAAAGTTATCCTTGGGGCTAGCTTTATTAAGATCCCGATAGTCTACACATATCCTGATTTTCCCGTCCTTTTTTGGCACTGGCACGATATTAGCCAACCATGTGGGGTAATTAGTAACCCTCACAACGTTTGCCTGGATTTGCTTAGTTACCTCCTCCTTGATTCTTAAACTCAAATCAGGCTTGAACTTCCTAGTCTTTTGCTTCACAGGCGGGCAAGAAGGATCAGTCGGCAGCTTGTGTGAGACGATATCGGTGCTTAATCCTGGCATGTCATCGTAGGACCAAGCAAACACATCAACATATTGCTTGATCAATTCAATCAATTCCCGCTTTCTTTCATCTTCCAAATGTATGCTGACTCGTACTTCTCTCACTATTTCTTCATTTCCCAAGTTGACAACCTCGGTTTCATCCATGTTGGGCCTTTCCTGGCTTTCAAGTTGTTCGATCTCCTGAGGCAGATTTTCAGGCATCATGCTTTCATCGTATTCTTCATGGTCCTGCTCATGACTCGTACTTTGCCCAATGGATTCGTTACATGTCATAACCGTTGTACGATGATTTTTACTAATATTAGCGCTGAAAAGTATGAAAGGTGAGTAAAAAAAATAAATAGTTATTTTTAAACAATCGAAAGATAAATTCTAAGAAAAATAAAGACTTTTTATTAAAAGCAATCTAGCTTTTCAGAAGAGGCAAGTAGCAAAAAGTGCTTAGGCATGATTCAAGCCTCAATTGATCATGCAAAACATTTTGAAATAAAACTACATTTCCACACTACCAGGACTCCTGTCGAAACAGGGATGGGCTGATGGTCCAGTTCTGCAAGACTTCTCCAGGCTCGGCATCACGGATGGTCAGTTTCTTGATATCTTCCTCCAGTCCATCGTCGGTCATGGCCACGAATAGATTTCCTATTCCCTCAATAACGTCTTCATCAACTGCTTCATCTGGGATTAGGACTTGTCCTGGCACGAACGCTACTGCCCCAAACTTTGTACTGTGGACTCCTCCTGCAGCAGGCTTATATCCCAGTCCGGCGGTACCTTTCTGCTGTTGTAGCTGGATTGGTTCAATTATGCCGTCAGCCTTAGGTCCGAGCCCCGTCTTTGGTTGATACCCATATCTCAACATTTCTGACGCAACCATCTTTGCTGCTCTCGATATCTCCATCTTTACAGGCTCTATCTTCTCATCAATTCTTATAGCTTGCATGATCTCCAGAGCATGAAAAACGGCTCCATCCAGTTCTTCGGTGACTGGAACAGAATTCACGGAATAGATGGGGTGACTGAGCTCTCCGTGAATGGTAACTTCGGTGCGACCCCACTCGAACTTCACACACTGATGGAGCGTGGAGGGAACTGCTCTTGCCATATGGACCCATGGCCTTCCTAGTAACAAGTTGTAGTTGGAAGACACATCCATCACTTGAAATAAGATGGGGAATTCAGCTGGACCTACTTGCAATGTGAGATAGATTTCTCCAATGACGCTTCTCTGCGCGCCGTCAAAAGCTCTCACCTTCACACGACTTTCCCTTATCTCTCCCATATTCACACCTAAATCTCTCAATGTGGTGAAAGGACAGATGTTGCATCCGGAACCGCCGTCGATCAAAACTCTAGTTACGATCTTATCACAGCACTTGACCGCGATGTGAAGTGCTTTGTTGTGGCCAACCCCTTCTGCTGGTAGTTCATCATCATGGAAAGAGATTTTGTTCACTTCCACCATTTTTCCAATTGTTGCAGCCAATGTATCACTTGTAGTCTCTTTTGGTACGCTAACTCCGCTCAGAACTTGTACCAAAGCGTTCCTATGGGCCTCAGAACTCATTAGCAAGGACATAATGGAAATGTGGGCTGGTGTCTTCATTAGTTGTTCCTCAATTGAGTAATCTTTAGGCTGCATCTTCTTCCAAAATTCTGTGGCTTCTGCATGAGTAACATTCTTCTTTGGATTTTGTTCTTTCCCGGGAGCCCCTCGATTCCGATCCTCCAGGATATAACACCTTCCCGACCTAGTCATTCCGTAAGCCACAGCAGCGTCTATCATCTTGCCTTTGGCTTCCGTCCGATAGTCCCATGGGACTGCTTTAGTGTCATAGTCAGGTTTTCCAGCGGCTGTAGTGGTTACCACAATTCTCGGCAGGTAGGTTTGAATAGTCAAAGGTTTTCTCAACTGAACTGTGATAAAGGGTTGCGCTGGCGATGTGGCGGCAACTTCTTCTGTGTTCCAGATAGGCACGATAGCTCCTTCCAGGTCATACTCTTCCTCTAGGGTAATCATGTTGACTCCTCGATTCTCATGATCTGGTAGAGGATTGTTGTTCACATTTGGAGGAGTATCGGTGCATTTGATTACTCCCTTCCTGATAAGAGACTCGATCTGGTTCTTCAACCCAAAACACTCCTCCGTGTCATGTCCTTGGATTCCTGAGTGATATGCACATCGCTTATTTCCATCAAAGCTTCGTGGTATTGGATCAGGGATTCTTCCCTCAATCGGCTGCAACAAACCTGCTACCCTCAACCTTTCAAACAATTGAGCCAAAGGCTCGGCAATAGGAGTGTAGGTGCGGGTATTTCTGGCTTCAAGATTAGGACGTGGTCTTGGTGCATATGTTGGTCTATTTTGGTGAACCGGAGCTTGGACAGGGGCATACGGCTTTGGTGGATTTTGGTATGCTGGCGCTCGAGGTGGGTTATACTGTGGCTGGGTACTATATACTGGAACATGTGCGAGAATTTGGGAGTTGTTAGGGTATCGGTGGGATGGTCCTCCGTGCTGGTAGTAAGGTGTGACGGCTGAGACGTCTTCCTTCTTCTTCTTGATACTACCAATGGAACCCGACTGTATGGCCTTGCTTGCGGCTTGCAGTGCGACCATAGACTGAATTTTTCCAGACTTGATACCTTCCTCAATAAAGTCTCCCATCTTGACCAAGTCAGCGAACTTCTGGCCCATCATTGACATCATCTTGTCGAAGTAGACGCCTTCCTGAGCTCGGATAAAGTACTTAGAGAGTTCGTTTTCGTCAAGTGGGGGCTGGATCCGAGCAGCCTCAGTCCTCCATCTCCATGAATATTCTTGAAATGATTCAGATGGCTTCTTTTGTATGTTAGCAAGTGAGAATCTATCCGGAGTGATTTCGGTATTAAACCTGAAGCGACTCATGAAATCTTCGGCCATTTCTTGCCAATCACGCCATTTGCGAGGGTCTTGGCGAGTGTACCAAGTTAGAGCTTCTCCCGACAGACTTCGAATGAATAGTTTCATCCTCAATTTCTCGTTCCTTCCTACGCCGACCAGCTTGTCGCAATAGGCTCTTAGGTGTGCGTGGGGATCGCCCTTTCCATCAAATACATCAAATTTTGGTGGTTTGTACCCAACCGGCATATCGATGTCTGGGTGGATGCACAGGTCTTCATAGTCCAGACTTTCGGTTCCCCTGGTGACTTGCATGCTTTTAAAAGCCCTTTTCAAGCTTTCAAGTTGAGCTGCTATCGACCTCTCTTCATTTGACCGGACATCCCTCTCCAATCCTACGTACTGACCGACTTCGTATGGTACTTTGACAGCCGTGGATGTTGCGAAAGTAGGAGCTTCAGTAGCATATACCAGTGGAACAGGCATTTCACAAGTGACATGTGCCTCCGGTATGTGCTGCATTGTTGGGTGAATTGGAACAGTGAAGTTCTGCGTAGGCGAGGAAAGATTAGGTGCAGCCCTAGCAGCGGGCGGACGAGCAAGTAGATCTTGAGCATAAGTGGGAACAGGTGGTGTTTGCTTAGGCGCGTTTGTTAAGTCGGCGGGAGTGACCGGCCCCAACTCGGCACTTGGAAATTGGAATTGAGCGGGGAAGGTAGCAGCTGTAAGCTTAGTTAAATCCCGCACTTGGCGTAGTTCTTCTTTCAAGATCTCAATCTCTTGTGCCATGTTGGCCATTTGTTCGTCGTTTTGAGCATCCATCGGTTTTCGAGAACTTTCGGCGCCATCTACTGGTACCATCGAGGCGTTGTTAGATTCTTTGCTCATTTTCCCTTTAGATCGGAGGTTGTATTGCGATTCCGCCAGTTTGCAAATCGACACAAATCAACTTTCTTGGGGGTTTGATAATAAACATAAAGAAAAGAAAAGAAAGAAAAGGAAACTATGTTAGTTTGGGAAATGTTGGAATATATGACAAATATATACGCCAAGTTGGCGATATTCACACAAAATGCGTCCTAATGTGGAGCCTCTTTTTGCCAGAGGTAGGCCTACACTGCATACAATTTGATAATAAATGATCCATTTTGAACACATTTAGGATTTGAGATAAACATGACTTTTCATTAAGCAAAATGTGGCTTTGAAAGTTTACAATAGATAGGCTGATGGGAGCCTGAAAATGAAAAACATGTGGCGGCCACTAGGGCGTACAAAGGGATGGGCCATGAGGCACCTTTAGGGAATATGAAAGGGGTACAATGAGAAAGGATAACCTAGGGCCATGTAGGACCGTCATCACTATCATCATATATGTCCAAATAAGGCCCTGGGTGGTATTCTCCGAGATCCCATTCTCTCAACTGCCATTCCTGATAATCCGGATCATCTTCTTCCAGGAACACTAAAGATCTATACTCAGATTGATCTTCAAGTTCTTCCTCTAGATTTTCTCTTATATCATTTTGACTGTCCGAGGTTATCTCATCTTTAACTGAGCCCGGAATAATCTGTTCACGCATGAAGGCGGTGAGATACATGTGAGGTATTATTTCCCTGGAGACTTGAGTCACCATGTCGTAGTCGATAAAACCAGGGATCCTTTCCCAGCTTGGTCGCATTATGGGACCTCCCTCTACCTTCCACGCATAATATTCCAAGGTGCACCAATTTGTTTGTCCGATATCTGCGGATATTATATTCATCCATGATTCCTGCAGTCTTCTAATCCTGGCCGAAGGTATTTCTCTTCCGTAAGCGACCTCCGCAGGTTCTATGTGAGACCACAAAGGAACCTCCTGATTGATGCCAAATTGGCGCAGAACTCTAAGTGGAGAGTATGGTTGGATCCCTTCTAACCCGATCAACTCAATAAAATAGCTGGTATATCTCCTCAATAATGCTCTTCCAGTGATCCAAGGGAGCTTCCATTGGATGGCATCTCCTGTGAGATGCGTTAGGTAGGCCCGCCATCCTTCTCGTCCTGTCGGTGCATTCCAAAATTTTAACCTACGCTCGTGGCTTTGCATCTTATCGCAGACTCCTTCCAAGTTATCGTTGGCTTGTTCTTTTTGGAAGAAATGCTCTACGGCCCAAATTTGTAGTAGCAAATTGCATCCGCCAAAGCAATCATATCCTCTTGAGCAGGAGGACAAAGCTCTGAATAATTCTGCCAAAAGCATTGGTACTAATGTTAACCTTTTGGAGCTATTGAACAAGGCAAGGACTACTGGCATCAAATTTATATTGATGCGGCCTATCTTCTTAGGAAAGACCATGATCCCTAAGAAAGCGAGTGCAAAAGCCACAGGTCGGATTCTTTCCCATTTTGCTCTGCTACAAGCAAATTCCTGTCGATAACCATCATAGCTTTCTTGACGTCCAAACCTCTGAAAGAGATAGTTCAAACCTACACATCTATTTTCTACATTCCTAAGGGCCGGGCAGACTTTTAGACCCAAAGCGTGTAGAAACTTTCTTCCAGACATGGTTGAGGGCAATACTGGTTCTCTTCCTTCGAGCGCCAGATCTGTTAGGCTACTGACCTCTTCCAAGGTAGGCGTGATTTCAAAGTCAGAGAACTGAAATGTCGCGGTGGTTGGGTTCCAAAATTCAATCAGCGACTTTGTTATCATCTCATTGGCTTGGATATCCAACAGCTCAGTGAGAGATCCCAGGTGTTTGGAAATCTCGTGTCCATATAGAGTCCTGATGTTGTTCCACCAGCGTTGTAGGTTATGGGGAGCTGAGAAAATCATTTGGATGTTTGGTAAGTTTTGGTTGATATTCATCTGAAAGAAAAGGTAAAGGGTATGATAAGTTTGTTTATCCCAAATCCATTATGTGTTTTAGTTTGTATCATTTACATCAATCACACACAAAGTATATGTCGTTGGGTTTTATGAAAAACCCGTTGACAATAAGGGTGGTTCCCTAAATGCAGTGTCAATCCCCGGGATCGTCCTGCCTAAGGCTATGCAACATGACTTATTTCTAGAGTAAGAGTATTTTCCTAGATTTAAGAGTGGACTGAATAACTGCGAGACGGCACACTAACCTAAATGCACCGACCCTGAAACTAAGGAATCCAAAAGAAGGTTTGGGAGGGCATAAAACCCTCCGCGTGTACCACAGTGTGTGAAATGTGTACGGCCAAAGACTCGATAGAAGAATGCAAGTGAGAAAGCAGTAACAAGTAGTGTTTATCAAACAAATAAGGAACACAAGTTTGGATTTGACTTGCGTCCTTTCAAACAAATATAAACATAAATAAAGCCAATAATGTACTGCAAATAAACAAATACCCAAATAATATTTATAAACTAAGCATGCTAAGGTAAAAACATAAGTTATCCCCAGCAGAGTCGCCACGCTGTCGCGCCCTATTTTCGGACTGGCCAAAATATGCTTGCAACATCCGGCTCTTTCTGCCTTTGTTTTGGAAAAGGGTTTAGAGTCGCCACCTAAATTTTAGGAAAACTTAGGAAACCATTTTTTAATGTAAAACTCTGTTTTTAGTCTGCGAAAACGTTTGAGATTCTGAGTAAGAGTTTTGGTTACTCGAAGGGAAGGTGTTAGGCACCCTTCAGAGCCTATCCGAAGATAGTCCTTAAACTCAGTTTTAGAAACATATTTGGGAAAATTATTTGCTCATTATTTGCTAAAAGGTGATAAAAACATGGTTTATTAATTTAAAGAAAAACTCAAAGTATATGACACATGCCACTACAATAGGCAAAAATATAAAATATACTTATGGTAAAAAGATGAAACATATGTACGTATATGTCAAAATATATGAAAGTTTAATAGCAATAATTAAAGTATGTAAAACTTTATGATTTATAAGAAATATATATACTTAAAAGCTATGTAAAAAGATGAAGATATTATTTATAATAAATATGCCTTTGTAAAGTAAAATATATGTAGTTCTTAAAGTTTGAGAAAGTTTATGACATGTTTATTAAAAAGGAAGTAAAGATGACGTATGTATATTTAAAATATAGGAAATCATGTGAAAAGTATATTATTTTAAAAAGATTTGGATAAGTAAAAGTATGTAAGAAATATATTGGTAATAGAGAAAAAAGATATAAGAGGAAACCATATTTGTTTTGTAAATATATTTCATGTAAAAGAACAATTTGAAAATTGAGTAGAGAAACGAGAATTATTTGTTTTCATGTAAGGGAGACTTTTATTCGTAAGGTAAAAAAAAAATGAACATGCATTGAATACGAAAGAAAATATTATGTACGTGAAATGTAATTGTGATAAAAATAATATATGTGTAATTTAAATAGGAAGAAGGGTAAATAAAAATATAAATATATATACCTTGTAGTAGATAGCATATGACATATACACCTTGTGTTTTTAGGCCTCAAAAATCTGAAAATCTGAAAATATATATATAGAGTATAGCAAAATACTTGTAAAATATTGGTGTTAGAATAAGAGAATACATAAATTACTAATAAATATAAAGGAGGCTTGCCTAAATTAGATAAAGCATTTTATAATTTAAAGCCTAAGAATGACTAACTATTGGTGTGAAATAAATTGAATCGCTAATTAATGCTTTTGAAAATCTACCGCGAGTTATTTGGAACAAAGTCCTTCTTGAAACGAAGCCTAAGTTAGTTAATAAAAAAAATCTGCACTATTCACCATTTATCACTACTATTTTTGAAAAGTGTTTAAACACTAATTTTAAAGGATTTAAAAGGGAAATTAGAAATATTTGCCTAGGCTAAAGGAATGAAGGAAAACTCTTTCAAAATTTCAAACTAAATATCCTAATCAAACCAAATGGTAAGCCGAAGGATAAATGTTAATCGAAGTCACAAAGAAAAACACATATCCAAATAATACAAGGTTAGTTAAACAAATTCAAATAATAAGAAAAACATATAGAAAATAAAGGGCTAAGTATATTAAGTTCCTTTGGAGGAATTAATCTCCTAGTGAGTGACTCCGAAACACCGCGATGGTTCCTAATAGTTGTTCGACCCAAAACATATTTGGGCCGAGATTGAGTTTCAAATGAGAACTCCAACTCTCCGGGGTGTACATGAAACAAAGAAAGGTGATAAGGATTAGTAACTTGCATAACAAAGTTTACAAAAATATAGAAATATGCCAAACTTAACAATAAAGTGATAAAGAAAACAAACATGCTATTTGGTAAATACACAAGAATATATGAAAGACGACATGTAACCATATTTGCTTCATTTTTTAGCAAATGATCGAATTTATTTGACTAGAGCACAAACGAACTAACATGAGATGATTATCCGAAAAGAACTTAGGCAAAACGAACATTTTCAACACTAGTCGATTATTGGAAAACAAAGTACACAACAAGTAGCAATATAAAACTTTATTATTATTTATTTCAAATAAAGAAAGTAGTTATGAAACAAAACACTTCAAAAAGATAAGACTAACAACCGGGAGATTAAAGGAGAACCAAACTACTACGTTGGCTTATAATGAGTTCCTTAAGCTAGTATTCCCGAAATTGATCCCGAGTTAAAACCAAAATAATGAAAATACGGGCAGCCCTCTTCTTCTAACAAATGCACACTAAATCAACCACTTTTTACTAGGATTAAGGTGTCTTGAAGAAAAGTTAGATCGCAAGCAAGACCACAATGTTTTACAAACGCCGGAAATATAATCATAATATGTATATTCCTACTTTAAACAAACGTTTTCGGGACTAAAAAAAAATGACAAACCTATTGAAACCTTTACCTTAAGAATTTAAACTTCAAGAAACTTAAACATGGCATACATACACCTTTTCCGATTTAAACAAAATCAGCCCCCTAATTGATTAAAACAAGACGGGACGATTACATACTCTTACAACTCAATCCGTAAGGGAAAACAAAAAGAAAACTCAACTTTTATGAAGAGTAAACATTGATCCTAATCTCTAGTTATGCAACAAAAGTAGCCATGTTCATTTGAAGACTTGGAGCCTCTTGAAAATTATTTCAAGTTGAATCAAGATTACAAATAGTTTACAAAGCATACCATGGACTATAGATACAACCATATCACAAACTTGTTCAAATTGATTAGAAAATACCTTAACAGTGGGTTTCTAGCTTATTCAAATCACCCTTTAAAAAACTCAAGTTGCAACCTCTATATTTACGTGGTAAAACGAAACAAAACCAACAAACCAAACGTATAAAGAAATCTCAAACACATGGTTAATCACCTCTCAAAGGTTAAAATTTGCATAATCCTTTCCATACTAAGGTAGAAAGTAAAAAAAATCTCACTTTAGGTAGATGACTTAGCTAAAGACATAACCAAACAATTGACGACTTCGAACGAGCAAGTTGAAATATTTCGTAGTTTAAAGCTTGTAGAGTTCCTTTTAAACTAAAGTCAAGAGTTGGAAATTTCATTTAAAGTAAACGACTAATCCAAAACACAATTAACAATAAGTGCCAAATTCAAATATTTAAGCTAAACATTACAATGATCTTGTAATAGACAACTAACCATACTAAAAAAAATCTTCAAACCTCATAGGAATTCTTCAAGCTAAATTACAAGTTTTAAAGCTTTACAAACACATAATTCCAATCCAATGACACTAACGACCAAAGAAACTGATTCAACATAACCCGAACAAAACCAACTTTAAAATCCACATTCACAAACAGATGATCAAACAGCCAACCCCATTCAAAATATCAAACCAAGTCTTGAATTGTAAACACTTCATAATCACATAAGCTAAACCAAACGTCCAGAAACTGATTTTCGTTTCACATTTTAACGCCTAAAATCAGCCAAACATGAACAACCCAAACTCACACGAATCAATGGATCACAAAACTAAACATAAAGTAATTAGACGGGATAGGATTTACCTTGTGTTGGGCAGCGATTGAGGCCGTCAAATGTTGAGTTTCAAACTAGCGACTTTCGAATCCGACTCCGGTTATCCGAATAGCAAACGAAAACAATCAGGAAGCAAAACGAGTAGTGAGTATATGGAAATCAACAATGAACAACCAGAGAAACAATTTCTAGTGAGCTGTTGATATTTTTTTTTTTTGATTTCCGCCCGTCTGTGTGTGTGTGTGTATTTCGTGCGTCTGTTTCTGTGTGTGTTCCCTCCGTGTGTGTGTGTTCTTCTGTTCTTCTTTTTTGTGTCTGTGTGTGATAAAAAAAAAATGGGGGTCCTAAATCTGTTCTTTTTTCGTCCTTTTATAGCCGAAATTTTGGGGCTCCAACGGTTCCTTTCCAAGAATTCAAAATTTGAATTCTTGGAAAGACAAGTTGCAAGAGGAAATGATGAAAAATCAGAGAAAAAGGAAGAAGCTTACCCCTTTTTCAGGCTGATTTGAAAGAGATGGTGACGGGTCGGCGGTGTGGAGCAGACGGTCGGCTGGGTTTCCTCTTTTCCGAGGTCTGCCACCGGCGGTGACGACCTTTTCGAGGCTACAAAAAGCCTCCGAAAAGGGGAAGGGACGCTGTGAGGTGACGGGAGAGGGTGTGGTCGCCGTTTGCCCACAAAATCCGGCGGGTCTTGGGGATTTTGGGCGGCGGCAGCAGGTTTTGGGAGGTGGGGGTTGTCGGTGTGGCTGAAGGTTTTGGGAGGTGGGGTGTCGGCTGGTTTTGGGAGTGGAAGAGAGAGTGGAGAGAAAAGAATAAGGGGTGTGTTTAGTTGAGAGGTTTGGGCCGGGTCAGGGTTTGGGTAGTGGGCTTAGGAGGAATTGGGTGATGGGCTAGGTAATTAGGTGGTGGGTAGTGGGCTAGGAGGTTTTGGGTAGGGTCAGCTGAAAGAACAATAAGAATTTGGCCCAAAAATTGGTAAAATGAATTAGTTTGTAGAAAAAAGAAATAATTTCCCTAGTCGTTTTCCACTTAATTAATTTAACGATGCTTCTTTTATCCTAATTAATTTTCCAATACGTGCATAGTTGATTAAGAAATAATTTTGATACGCGTAATCGTAATCCTCAATTGATAGAACAATATTTAGGAAATGTTATAGCGATACGATAAAATTTCATTTAGAATAAAAGTTACTATACCAATAACTTGTTAAAAAGAAAGAAATTATAAAATATTTTTGGGATGATTTTATAAGATGCAATATTTTAGTAATTATTATTATAAAAAATAAAGGAAACCATTTTAAAAATGATTATTGGTGCCAAAATTTATGAAAAATTAATATAGAAATAAGAAAATTATTTTTGGAAAAAGTCCTCGGGATTAAGAAGCATATAAAAATTAATTATGGGAAAAAGGAGGGCCAAAATTGGGTGTCAACACTTAGCATATATCAGGTAAAATTTCACTAATTGACATCCTTGGGTTGGGTTATTAGCTTGGCACCACATACCTTGACTGCTTTTCTATTATTCACCTCGTTTCTTTCCTTTATTGTATATAGTGTTCTTGGTAGTTGATATTATCACCCTTATGGTCCTTTGTGGCCTTGTTTTACTCTGGACCATAGATGGTGGGCTATTCGGGGGTGTTTGTGAGTTCTGGACATCGTTATCATGATATTATGCTGGCTATCTATGTTGTAGAGCGATTAGAGCCTGCGCAGGGCCGATAGGTTATTTGTGAGCTATTGGGCGGCTATTTGTGTTGATCATGTCATTTCCATGCATATAAATAGGATTCCTGCTACTTCTTACTACGGTTTTGGCTTCGGGCCTACTAGTACTAATTTTCTAAACTTTGCATGGCCTTAGGGGCCCGTTTTCGATGGAAATGACTTAGGAATGGTTTTGACTTAACATGTGGATCTTCTTAGGGTAAAAGAGGGTTAAATTATGATTTTTATCACCCGTTTTACTACTATTGCTAGACTCAGTCGGGCCGTAGTGCTAGTTGAGTTTTCTTACTGATTTGATATGGCATTTGACTAAGTCGGACCGAGCACCTAAGATGTTTTACTACTTTTTTAGACTCGGTTATGCCCGGGCACCCTTGGTGGGGTTTTTTTGAGACATTTTCCACTGTCTTAGACCTGGACATAGTCTGGGCACACATATTTGAGACTTGAGTCTCCAGCTTGAATTCAGACTTACTCCGGACGATATTTTCAAGATTGAGTTATAGTATGGGGTCCAGGACCTCCATGGACCTTGTCGTTCCGGGCCTGGAGCTTTGGGATGCGTGTGCCAAAGGAGAGGTATATGGAGGAGTAGAGGTATACAGGCAGTGTCCTTCCATAAAACCTACCTACTGGACCCTCAGGCGCCGGAGGAGGTACATAAAGGGTTACTATTCCACTCAGTTTTCATCATGCATCATACTACTCATTTGTGTGAGGTTCCACCCTTGTTTGTTGTTTGCTGAGTGTACGCTCCAATAGTATCAGATGCCGGAGGATTTGTCTTCATTTGTTTGTGTTCCTCGGGGGTATGGGCGCTCGTGGGACTGTAGGTAGACTTATGATTTCTATTTCGCACTATTGTGGTTCTTATGACTCAGGATATTGATTAAGTTGTGCTTGGGTTTTCATTATTAGCTCTTGACTTGAGATTAGTAGGCTTATTTTTGTTAATATACCTCATATTCGAGCATGACTATTGTTATGTTGTCTCTCTTTCTCTATCCAATTTAGGTTATCGGTATACCGCCTACTTTCTGAATCACTCTTTATTTACTTATTGTTGCGAGGATCCTGGGTACGTGCTTCTTTTTCTCACCTGTGATGCATATTCTAGTAGCTAGCCATGTGTGTTGGTCTTGCTTGTATCCCTTCCGTGCTAGCTTTCGTGTGTTTATTCATTGCCTTCTGTGACTATTTGTTTCTATTTTGTCTTTTACTTCTCTTGTATCTTATATCTGCCCAGTCGGCCTATAATACCTACTGGGTATCTTATGCTTCGTATTTGATGCTCATACTACATTCTGCATCTTCTGGTGCAGATCTTAGTGTGGGCCATCACTGTTAGCTCATTGGAGACTTGTGCGAGGAGCTATTTTTGGGATATCTTCGGACTGAGAGTGAGCTCTAGACGATCTGAGCTTAGCTTTTAGTTTATCTTTTGTTGTATGTACTCTAATACCACTCGGAGACATCTGTATGTATATTGTTTTGGATTGTTGTACTCTACTGATGTAGTTCAAGCTCTATACTATGATATCAGGTTTTGGGGTTTGGTTTAGTTTCCGCTTTTGTATATATATGTTCTTGTCATCTATCTTTTCATCGTGCTCCTTTGCTTCTGCTTATTTATATCATTCTTTCGCTATATTGTTAGATGGTAGCTCATTACTAACCGTTCGAGACTACGAGGATTGGTTCGCCTGCCGGGGGATTGTTGGTGTCATCATGACCAAGAAATTAGATCGTGAAAATATATATATATATATATATATATATATATATATATATATATATATATATATATATATATCATTGCAACTAATATAATTTGGTTATAGTTTCACGTAAACAGATGAGGTGCAAAGAAATACAGAAAAAAATATTAGGGGATAATAGGATCCCTATAAAGATAAAGTGTGTCCCCAAAAGTTTCAGTCATAGTTCAAGTGTGTACTTATGTCTTTTTCTTTTAATAAAATGTAATTCTATAAAAAAAAATAGAAAAAAATTAGAAAGTAAATTAATCATAAAT
Source organism: Jaltomata sinuosa (assembly GCA_003996215.1). NCBI lineage: Eukaryota > Viridiplantae > Streptophyta > Magnoliopsida > Solanales > Solanaceae > Jaltomata > Jaltomata sinuosa. The sequence goes on along the minus strand of QJPP01001334.1, from coordinate 111,184 downwards.
AAATAAAATTATATAAAAAAATGTAATTCTATATGTATTTATGTACGTATTGAAGAATAACAAAAAACTAATTTTACACGTATTTGGCCATTTAACAGTGTTCTTAAAATAAATTGGAATAGGACGTATTTATGGGAATATGAGAATTTCGGAGTTAAAGTCTGACCAATGAAAAAATTTAAAAAACCGTAATCATTACGTAAGTGTGTACATATGGGAGAATAACAAAAAACTAATTATATACGTACTTGACGATTTAGGACCGTTCTTAAAAGAAATTGAAATAGTATTTATGAGAATTGTGTGGTTAAAGCCTGACCAATAAAAAAATAAGAAAAAAATATAATTCTAGACATATTGTATGTGGAGAATTTTAAAAAAAAGGAACAAAAATTATTTACTTTTTTTTTTGTTTTTTTTCTTAACGTATTTGGCATGTATTCTAAGGGCATAGGGATGTATTGATGGAAATTTGCAAATTATAAGAATCTAGGAATTATTCCTTTCCCCATGAATGTAATTATGGGAACATTGGAATTACCAAAATTTATTCATTTTTCCATGTATTGGAAATAAAATAAATGAAAATATGTTTAATTTTAAGAGGGAGGGGTAAAAATGTCACAAAGAAACTAGTTTATAGTGTAAACAGATATTATTTTAGTATTTGGGCCATTGTGGCCTAAATATTTGTGGCTAAATTGATTTATTCTTAATTATTTATGAAAAACAGCCTACATATTCATGTCAAATTCTAAAAGTTGAAAAATAAAAATTTCAGTAGAAAGTTATTAGATATTTTTACCTTTTTAAAAAGTAAATTAGTTACATTTTTTAATTGAAATTGTGAGAATATTAGAAATTTTGATTTTTATCCCAATAATTGCCTCATTTTTTAGCAGTTAGCTCATTTAACTCATAAATAATTACACCATATCTTGTGTAACCGACATATCATCAATCCTCCATACTCAAATACATCTTTATTACTAACTCTGATGAGTTATGACCTTTTCCTCTTCTACCTGTAAACCCCTCATACCTTTTTTTTTTCCCACACCCATTTTCTTAGTTTTGGTGTTTTCATTTATAATAATAATTTCTCATTAACTTATTGATTTTAGATTATTTTTTTTCCAGGTTCCCACGTAGTTAGAAATTATTTGTACTAATTTTTTTGCTTTATATATTCACCTTTATAAATTATATATAATTATATATTCAATTTCTATTTTTAGTATCCATAACTTTCATGTTTTTCATATTCATAACCTTCAAATATTAAATTTAAACCTTTAAGATATCTTTTGATATTCTTCCATTTTTATCTATATAAATTCATCTTTATTGTTTCATGAGACCACTAACCAAGGTTATCCTTTTTATTCTATAGTTTAAACTTTAAAGTTGTGAGGCGCTTATATCATAATTGTACTATTTCATTCATGTTTTAGTTTGACTCGATGAAGATGTCCCTTAAATTTTAATTGGTTGTGAGAGAAGGTGTCTACAAAAACTCGAAAAAATATGTAAAGATTATGTACTTCATTTTTTATCTATATTGTTATGATTAAAGTTTTAGAAGGATGTGTATATTGTACTTTTTCTTCCGTGATTTTTTTTTTTGTATTTTCTCTCTATTAGACTTCTTCAATTTGATTTTTTGTACATTTCTAATTGTCATAAGTTTTTTATTGAGGCTCAAATTAGCCATTTGTGACTCTTTTTTTGTATGTTTTGATTTTTAATTTCATAGAGAAATTAAGTCCAATAATATATCTACCATTTATAATTTATTATTACAAAGCAAAATTTGTATTAAGTATTCTGGGATAAACGTGCAACGCACGTTCCCAGAAACTAGTAATAATAAAACACACATAATATATATATATATGAGATGCAGTGCAGTATGATATGGTGCAATGCAATATGGTGGCTAATGCAGTGAAAATCTGGAATCTTACTCGGGCCCATCCAGATCTCACCTCGAACATAGTAATAGTCAAAGTCTGGAATCTTACCTTAGACCCGCCTGGAATCTCATCTCGAACATAGTAAAATATGTAGAAGTAGATTAGGAGCAGAATCTTACCTCAAATTGAGTAAAATGAAAGAGTTTGGGACCTCACATTGTTTCTTTCAGTACCACAGTTTTAACCCATGCATAAGAATGCATGAATATATATATATATATATATAGCAATATCCGTAATATAGTCATAATCATCCAGAATCACTATTGAATACAAATCTCAGGCAAGAAGCCTCACAATCCAATATTCGAAGGAAAGAAGCAACTGAAAACACTTTCTAACCCACGATTCCCAACTCAAAGAAATTTTCATCACAATAGTTTACCTAAGAACCAAATCCATAATATAGTCATAATCATTCAAAATCACTATTGAACACAAATCTTAGGCAATAAGCCTCACAATCCAATATTCGAAGGAAATAAGCAACTGAAAACACCTTCTAACCCACGATTCCCAACTCAAAGGAAATTTTCATCACAAAAGTTTACCTAAGAACCAAATCCATGACCAAAGCTACGCGAGTGAGCTAAAATTTCAAGTCTCGAGCAAAATCTTTGCTAAAACCCCTAATATAAGCTATAAGGTCATAATCCAAATCTTATCTACTTATACCTAGTATTATCCCCTACCCATCATGCAATTTATATAATATACTATCTACTGAAGCCAAGTCTAAAAGAAGGAAAGTTGTAATCTACTTCGGAGTCAAACTTCAAATCTCAAACTGTCATGTAGAATCCTTTCCCTTTTGTAGAGCCTCGGAATTCTCCTAATCTATCAATATTATAATCTATGAGTAAATACTAGAATGATATCCATGTCAAATTTATAGATTTTGGGCCAAATCTTAGGTAAAAAATGACCCTTGGGGTCCATCGATAAAATGAGAATTTCTCTTCGCACTTATCTTAACCATAAGGTAAGAAATCCATGCTTAAAATTTGAGCAAAGATGAAATTTCATTAGAACCTCAAATTGTTCTGGAAGGATCACTTCAATGTGAAGAAAACCCAATAATTTACAATTGAAACCATGAATTTATGACAAAATTAATGCTAGATAATGGGGAAGAAAGCTAAGGGGAAAATGATCTTACCTACAAAAAAATCATCTAAGAGTTGCTAAAAATCAACTAGGACCAATCTTTCCAATAGTGGAAGGAAAATGAGCTCAAATAAATAAGATGAGTCTTTAAGACCCAGAAATTTATCACACCAACGAAGGATTTGCCGCAGGCATGACATCACATGTGCTGTGGATTTTTCATTGTGGCAGAAGAAACTTAAGGCTCTAGGTTGCGCAGGAGAGGATGAAGCTCAGTAGAAGTGAGCCTGCAGCAGTGGAAAACCCTTCGTATATGCGATGCTGGGTGCACAATGCACCCTCCACAGGTGCAAGCCACACACAACAGGGTGGCACTCGGAGGAGTGAGGAAACCTCCACAGGCGCAACCGCCCATGGTCTTCTCAGCCTTTACTGGTGTGTCCAAGGCTCTTTAAGAGTGAGCCAAGATCTGCAAGAGCATTGCACCAGATACAGCAGCGTCAGCAACAAGAATCAATACCCAAAGTCTCAAAATGACCCCTCGAAACTCGTTTAGAATGCCAAAAACACAATCAGATATGCTATCTAACTGGAAATTATATTCTAGACTCAATGAAATCATCAAATAACTATCACAACCCCAATTATAATAGAATCGTGTGGCAACCTACTCTAATCTATCTAGATAGGAGAATTCTGAAACACCCAACCATAAGCACTGTGGAAGTCTTTTAAAACAATTTCAAGGATGTTAATAGCAACAATAACTGAAATGTTAAATAATAATTTATAAAATATAAGATACAATAGACCATTTTTCAATACCAAAAATACAACCATTCCAAAAATTGGCCTAAGCCTGTACAAGAGCTTCAAAAAAGAACATGATAATGAAAAGACACAGCTTTGGTTTTCGAGGAGTAGAAAACTAGGAGGTTGATGGTAGAGACACTTCATGACATGCAATGAAACTTCAATCAACCTGTCACACATCTACACCAAAAAGGTGTAGCAAGAGTAGCATAGTACAACCACACGTACTGGTAGGTATCATTGGCCAACTAAGATTAGATCACATAAACAATGCATAGAAATAAACACATAATAGACAACCTTCACATCAATATATAATAAGATTATCCCTAAGACTATTCACACCAAAATTACCTCAGATTTACTCCACTACAAATCCCAAGGAATCACATCTCTGGGTTCTAATTAGATTCTTTAATTATCCTAGCGTTAGGACACAACCACGGGGTATTTTCTATTTCATGTATTCTTCTTTGAAACTCACACCTAAGGTTAGTTACTTGTTCATAATTCTTTCTTTAATTATTAACATATCTTACACCACTTCCAAACTTCTCCCGGCATAAAGAATGGTTATGATTAGTCGCTAAGAAACTGTCGTATGTCAATTAATAAGAGAGTGATTGTTCAAATAACTAGAAATAAAAATTGGGGGGAGTAAGGAATTGGGAATTTAACGAAATCGCTATTTGAACAAGAAAGCAAAGTAAACAAGATATTTTATAATCAAATGAGAGGACAACTAGGGGTATATTCCCGATTGGATTCAAACGTGGGATAGAGTACTTTCTCAATTATGCAAATTCATAACAAATGATATGGGTAGCATTAGTTTTAGTCATGAATGTCAATCTTTCGATCTTCTAAATTTTATCTAATGGTCATTATTCAAGCACCATAGGTTCAACTCAAACCAACCAATTCAAGCTTGGAGAATTCAAACTATTTCTAGCTTAGCTCTTAAATGGGTGTTTTCCGACGTTTAAGCTATTTCTAGCCTCAATCTAGATGGAAATCCAAAGTTTCCACTATTAAATTCTCATCCTAAATTATGAACTCCTCTTTCAAGAAAAACCACAACCAAGTAAACTCAACCAATGTTCACAACCATTAATTTTTTTATAGTTAAAACATGGAGAATTCAACATACCCATATCAAGTTAGCAATTATAAGCACAATTAAACAAGACCCATACCCAAATTCAAATACCCGTCATACACATACCCCTAGACAAGAAAATTAGCCACTGATGCTAAATATATAAGAGATTATACCAATTGTGTAATTCAAATTTCCATTCATAGTTATGCTAATATCCAAATCCAAGCTCAATTTGGTACAATAATGGTGGAATATCAAGGTAGAAGATGAGAAATATTAAATACACTCACTATCTTCCTTGGGAAACTCTCTCTATGGAAAATTATTCAATGTTGTGTAAAACCTATCAGGTACACACCCAAAAAGGGTTTTAGAAGTTTCCTAAAACATCACTTAAAAGTTGACAAAAGTTCCCTTCGAATGTGTGGTGTGACGCAACATGCGACATGACATGCGATCACACCACATATTATGCGCATCACACGGCTCTAGTTCTCAGACCAGTGACTCCAGTTGCTTTAGCTGTGTCGTCTAAAGGGAGGTGCATACCGCACCAACTGTTGTGCGCATCGCACGGCGGCCGCACCTCTTGGAAGATTCTTCTTTTCTTTTAATCACCTTCACACTATAACTCTTTTTGAGCTCGTTTGGGTTCAATTCTTTGTTTTCTACTTTTGACCAAGAGTACCGGCATTTTTATCAATAAAGGCAATAAGTACCTCTAAATCTTATCAAAATATAGAAATAATTCATGAATAAAGGCTCAATATGTTGGTAGATTACCAACTTATTACTTACCTACTTCAAAACTTCTCCCGGCAAATATCACAAGTAAACAAATAAGAACTCCTGCAGGCTTAACCCATATAATGCTCACGGACAAAACAATAAATCATATGTGTACATATAGTATAGCCACCAATTAACATCAAGTTTACCCAACAAAATATGGCATACATAATTATGCATAACTCACATGAATTACTCAATTCAAAATGCATTTCACAATTGGGTGGATCTCATGCCCACTCAGTCTCTGTAAACACATCTAGAACCTCTAGCCTAATTCCATCTTACTATACTAGCTCACCATGAATGACCATGCAAAATGCCATGCTAAATAACAGAGTGTATACACATGCTAAGGGTATTATTTTTGCCCACTAGCCATGACCTGTAGGGGACCCTAGACGTCCATGTACTATACCGGCATGGGCTCCTCTCCATAGTAATCATATCAATATCCATATCAATTCAACTACGTTCTCAAACCTATCTCTCATGACACACAAAGTGTATAAAACACAGTTACACTTATTCATCTCAACTCACTCATCACATCCTATACATCTAGCATATTTATTCAAGCATAACTGAAAATATATGCAATTCAAACATGTCCGAAGACCAGTCATAAATTACATAATTCAATCACATATTATGTAATAAAATGAGTCTCAACTCCAGTTAAATAAGTTACACATAAAAACCTCACCGACCCTTATTCATCAATTCAAGTATGTATGAAGACCACAAAATCAAGTTTAGCAATTTACCCTCCCACGGGTCTTAAAATAAGTTCATTTATAGAATTCACAGTCATAATTCACCCTATATCTTACTGCTAATTAGACTCTCTTATTTCTAGGTCTTTCTTCTAAGGTAATTCTTATCAGGACGCTCTACCACGCCATGATTCAAGGAGTGCAACTATTAGGTCAACTCATCAAGAAATCACAAACCAACACAACAGGTCTACAATAAGATCGCACAGGTTATAAATTGTCATTACAATTAATTTAGGATTAGTTCTAGAAGCTGATTACTTCACAACCTAGTTCCTTCTTTTATTTGGTTCTTACCATTTTATTACGCACAACAATCTATGCCTCAAGATCCTTACCTCCTAACACATAACTTTACATAAGAAGTTCATAAACACAACATGACTATGCACAAGTTCATGTTTATCAGCCGAATCTAATAACTTCCATCAACTTTATGCCCGAACGCATAATTATGTTGTCTTGTTCAATCTCTATATAAAATTCATGCTTACTTATCAAAGTCTTTACTACTATTTAAACCATAACCTACCTCAATACCGAGATGGTGCTTGAATGCGTGCAACTTGCTTATTACTCTCGTCCTAGGAAATCTGGAGGGAGAATCACCACGAGGAGGGAGAAAACCTGACCCTTTTTTGAGAGTTTTTCCTCTTTTTTCTTGATCTTCTAGGGTTAGAATAGGTCTGGGATATTTTTAGGAGAAGACCTCCTTTTTGGAAAAGGATTTGGAGGCTGAGACCCTTTAAGCAGGGTTCAGCCTCACGACCCTCGTCGTGATGAATCCCTTCTTATCACAATGAGGCCCTCATTGTCACAACGAGCCATCACAATGAGCCTTGGCTCTCCATGATGAGCGGTGTTGTTAGCTCATGTTTTATCATATATTAAGCCCAAGCTTCATTTGAATATTACAAAAGAAATAATTCCACGATTTCACATCACACAAATTTATAAATTTGTTCATTTTTATCGTGACTTTTCAATAACGACAGAGTGGGTCATAAAAATAGATATCAATTTACCAATCATTAATCCCCGAATGGACCCAGAAGGCGTAAGGCACAAGTTCACTATTAACTGACTTATGTTAAGTCATTTGTCATACCAAAATACTTTTTACCCATTGTCTCTTTATTGAGACCTTAAGAAACTACAAGGGTGCACCGAACATTAGGCAAGAACAAAATTTCCTTTTATCTCTCTTCTCCAATTTGGGGAAGGATTTTGTTAAGGGAGTTTAAGATTAAGACTCACAAAGTCGAAGAGAAAATTTGGTAAAACAATGGGATGATGGCCTTATTGCAATGGGAGTCATCTCATTGCAATGACTTGTCATGGACCAGTCTCATCACAATGACTCATCATGATAAGGCAATGCTCATCGCGAAGAGAGGCCTAAAATAGTAGCAGTACAAGATGCGACAACTTTTTCTAATAGGCTCTTTTTTGACATCCTAGCTTCTTTAATAATTCCTTGTCATGTAAATGTTAACATATTGAATAACACTATTATTTTCCCTTTCCACAAAGATGAACATGGACGAAGTAGAAGAAGTGAAATACAAATAATTTGCAAATGAGTCGAGCCGCCAGTGGTATTTGGATTAGAGGGACAAGGCATTTATTTGAGAGAGGATCCTTCTAGGTTTTGGTCCAGGGAGGGAGCCTGGTAGGTTGGAGATCAAGGAGACAGTGTTGGAGTTCTATTATCGGCTGATGGAATCGGGTGGTTAACCTTAGCGCAGATATCCAAAGAGGTGAATAAAAATTGGTTCAAGAATATAACACCCTAGAATTCAGGCATGGATTGGTTACATTCCTGTTATGCCTCAGTTGATTGCAAAACTAGAATCGTTCAATTTCAGTTTCCAAACAAGATAGTCTTAGAATGGAAGGGCAGTACCTTAGTGCCTCTAGGTCGATTTATCTCTTACCTTAAGGCGAGAAAAATAATTTCCAAAGGGTATATCTATCATCTTGTTTGGGTTAAGGATTCAAACTTCGAGACCCCAACTCTTGAGTCAGTCCTTATAGTGAATGAATTCTCAGGAGTTTCTCCCCAAGGGAAATCGACTTTGGAATAGATCTCCTTCCATATACCCAGCCTATCTTAATTCCTCCTTATAGGATGGCTCTAGCTGAGTTTAAGGAATTGAAAGAACAGTTGAAAGACCTTCTAGATAAGGGATTCATCAGACCCAGCATCTCCCCATAAGGTGCTCCAGTATTATTCGTGCGTAAGAAAGATGGTTCTCTTAGGATGTGCATCGACTACCGTCAGTTAAACAAGGTCACAATCAAAAATAAGTACCCCATTCCCAAGATTAATGACTTGTTCGACTAACTTCAGGGTGCTAGTTGCTTCTCTAAGATATATCTCAGATCAGGATATCATCAGCTCAGAGTCAGATATTGTGAAATTCCAAAAACAGCCTTCAGAACTCGGTATGGTCATTATAAATTTATAGTCATGTCATTTGGATTAACGAATGCTCCTGCAGCTTTCATGGACTTGATGAACAGAATGTTCAAGCAGTACAAAAACTTGTTCATCATCATCTTCATCGATGATATACTCGTATATTCTCGCAGCAAGAAAGAACATGTAGACCATTTGAGCATGGTGTTGTAGACTCTCAAAGATCGCCAGTTATTCGCCAAGTTTAGTAAGTGTGAATTCTGGTTGAAGCCAGTTGCTTTTCTTGGTCATGTGGTGTCTAGTGAGGGGATCCGAGTTGATTCTCAAAAGATTGAGGCAGTGAAGAACTGGCTTACACCTACCTCTCCAACAGACATCATAAGTTTCTTGGGTTTGGCTGGTTATTACCGGAGGTTTGTTGAGGGATTTTCCTCCATAGCTTCCCCATTGACCAAGTTGACTCAGAAAAAGGTTAAGTTTCAGTGGTCAGATGATTGTGAGAAGAGTTTCCTAGAGTTGAAGACCAGGTTGACTACAGCTCCTGTCCTAACTCTTCCAGAGGGTTTGGACGATGTTGAAGCGTATTCTGATGCATCCAGAGTCAGCTTGAGTTGTGTTTTGATGCAGCGTGGTAAGGTCATAGCTTATGCTTTCAGACAGCTTAGGGTTCATTAGAAAATTATCCGACTCATGACCTTGACCTTGCAGTTTTTGTGTTTGGCTTAAAGATTTGGAGACACTACTTATATGGTGTTCATGTAGATGTGTTCATAGACCATAAAAGCCTCTAGTATGTGTTCACCTAGAAAGATTTGAATCTTCGCCAGAGAAGGTGGCTTGAGTTCCTCAAAGACTATGATATGAATGTGCTCTACCATCAGGGTAAGGCCAATGTAGTGGCTGATGTCCTCAGCAGACTGTCCTTGGGTAGTGTGTCACATGTTGAGGAAGAGAGGAAAGAATTAGCCAGGGATGTTCATAGGCTCGCTCACTTAGGAGTTTTCCTCATGGACTTGACAAATAGTGGTGTGATAGTCCATAATGGGTCAAAATCTTCATTGGTAGTGGGGGTTAAGGAGAAACAGGACAGTGATCCCATCTTGCTTTAGTTGAAAGGTGCAGTTCATCAGCAGAGAGTAGAGATTTTCTCCCAAGAGGGAGATGCTGTGCTTTGCTACCAGGATGGTTTATGTGTACCTAATATGGGTGAGTTGAGGCAGAAGATCCTTACAAAAGCCCATAATTCCATATATTCTATTCATCCTGTTGCCACTAAGATGTACCGTGATCTATGGGAAGGCTATTGGTGGAACAGCATGGAAAGGGACATTGCAGCTTGGAAGTGGGAAGTGATCAAGATGAATTTCATTATGGGTTTACCTCATACTCACAGACAACATGACTTCATTTGGGTGATTGTGGGCAGAATGACCAAATGAACCCATTTCCTAGCAGTTAAGATTGTAGATTCAGCAGAAGAGTATGCCAGACTCTATATCCGTGAGATATTCAAGTTTCATGGGGTTCCCTTGTCTATTATCTCAGATAAGGGTCCTCAGTTTGCATCTCACTTCTAGAGGTCTTTTCAGAAAGGTCTTGGTACTCAGATAAATCTCAGCACAGTATTTTATCCGCAGATGGATGGTCAGGCAGATCATACCCTTTTGACTTTAAAGGACATGTTGAGAGCTTTCACGATCAATTTCAAGTGTAGTAGGGATGATCACCTACCTCTCATAGAGTTCACTTATAATAATAGCTTCTATTCCAGTATCTAGATTGCCCCATATGAGGCACTTTATGGGCAAAGATGCAGGTCACCGGTTGGTTGGTTCAAAGTAGGTAAAGCACCCTTGATTGGGCCAGATTCGGTTCATGAGGCTATGGAGAAAGTTCAGCTTATTAGAGAGAGGCTAAAGATAACTAAGAGTCATCAGAAGTCCTATGCAGATGTGAGGAGAAAAGACTTAGAGTTTGAGATTGATGATAGGGTCTTCTTGAAGGTGTCACCCATGAAGGGTGTGATGAGATTAGGAAAGAAAGGGAAGATCAGTCCTAGATATGTAGGTCCTTACAGAATCTTGAAAAGGATTGGTAATGTGGCTTATGAGTTAGAGTTGCCAGCAGAATTAACATCGGTTCACCCAGTTTTCCATACTTCATTATTGAATAAGTGTTTTGGTGATTCGAAATTGATAGTCAGGTTCGTAGGTTGAGAAATAAGGAAGTCGCTTTGGTGAAAGTTTTATGGAGGAATCAGTCAGTCGAGGGAGCTACTTGGGAAGCAGAAGCAACCATGATGGCCAAGTATCCTCACCTCTTTCCTTCCGACCCAGTTTCAGCTTAAGGTAATAGTTCCTCTCCAGTCCCTCAGTTTCCTCTTATGCATGTCAGTCTCGAAATCATGTTTTCCTAGCTATTCCAGTATTTTCAGCATGCTTTCATGTACTTAGAACTAGACTCAGTCAGATATCAGCTTCTAGTAATCAGTTGGTATGGATTGCAGCTCTTTCCTTCCAAACTCAGCTTAGTTAATCTTCATTCGAGGATGAATGATTCCAAAGGGAGGATATTGAACACCCCAGAATTCAGACCAGAATTTAAAACACAGAACTTAAAAAAACTAAGCAAAATTTCATCTGTGAGACAATCCCAACTGGCTGACCCACAATCATCATGGACACGACAGCCCATCGGGGTCCCCGTGGGAAGAGCCTAGAGGCTCTATCAGCCAACTCCAGCAAGATAGGGGTCCTCATGGGCGTCGGAGGTCCAACGGGCCATGGGGAAGCTCGTGGAAAACTGCCAAAACCCTATCCCAAGTCTCCTAATCCTCGACGAGCTGTCACCAAGGCTGTCGTGGATGAGACGGTCCATGGGAGGTTTCATGGGGACTGTCCAAAGGGCCATCCCAGTCTGACATATTCCAATGCCCTGGCTATTGGGCGGTCTCAAGTACGACGCCCGTCGAGCGGCCTGTCCACCGAGTGATTTTCTATAATTTCTATTTTAAGTTAGGGGCATTCTGGTCTTTTTCCAACTCTTTTAACTTCAATCCTAAATCATTTTGGGAGTAATTAAAGGTTTTTACTCTTTTTCCCTCATTACTCCTAAACTAAATTGACACTCAGCAGTTTTAAACAAGAAATGAAACGTTTCCTCTCAAAAACAAGCAAAGAGGGTTTTCTTCAAGCTCTGCCCCAAATCCAAAGGTTCAACCGTAGAATCTTCTTCCAAGTATGTGGGATTTCATCAGTGGGTTCCTTTTACCCATTGAGTCCATAGACTCAGTTTAGTTCTCCAGTTTTTAACTAGTTCTTCAGATCTAGGGTTCCTAATTTTCATCAAATCAGTGCAATTCAGATTCTATTGCTTGTATGATATTATTACATGTTTTCTTGGGAACCTAGGATTAGTCATATGTACAGAGTTCAGTAAATTCTAGCATGTGTTAATTCTAGTACTCATAATTCATTCTTGTTAGGCAGATGATTATGTCTGTTATGCTTCGGAATTAGAATGCTATCAGTTTTAGTATCATGTTATTGCATTCTCAGATGATTATTATTATTTGATCTATTCAGCATTTTAGTTGCATTCATTGCTTATGTATTCAGTTGAGAGTAGACTTAGCACTAAGTGGATGAAGGGATAAAGGCTCACCCGTGAGTTTCGGCTGAGACCTTTAGTAGCAGTCCCTGAGTCCCAGAACTTCGACATCACTGTAGGTTCAGAAAGGGGTCACCCTTGTCCCTTGTGGACATCAGTTTAGTGGATCCACGTCAGATTAGTTTGTACCCTTGACAAGGTATGAACACCCTTCTATCCAGGGTTACAATTTGGTCCCACAGCCAGCTCAGCTTGGGGTATGTCGGTTAATAGTAGCTCCCACAGTCAGACTCAGCATTACATTGACCATGTATTCAGTTATTACGTTCAGGTCATCATTTTATGATATTCATGTTCAGTTACTTGGTCATTGCATATGGTTACTCTTCAATTCATATTTCAGTATACACTACTATATCAGTATCCATGATTATATCTTGCATGCTCAGTACATCTGAAGTACTGATGTATGCTTTTGTGGTACATCATTTTATGATGTAGGTTCAGGCGCTTATCCAGACCATGCTTAGCTCTATTTCCAGTCCTTACTCAGCAGATCAGTGGTAAGTCCTCCTAGATTCGAGGATGATAGTTAGATTTGATTATTTTGGTATTGCTAATTCAGATTTAGACGTTCAGAGTTAGCTGGGGGCTTGTCCCAACACCTCACTTCAGTTAGATGCTTTCAGACATAGACTAGAATCAGCTTTTGAGTATTTTAGTTTACTTTTAGACTTAACATTTTTTCATATATATATATATATATATATATATATATTCTTACATGTTTGGGTTTATTTCCTATCTCACATATTTGAATGCTTCAGTTTTCTGCACAGTTGATTTTTTATCAGAAATTATCTAGATATGCCAGGCCATGGGTTAGCATGGGGTCACTTGTGACACTAAGTACCATGTTACTTCCAGGGGGTAGCCTCAGGCATAACAAACTTGGTATCAGAGTATCATGTTCAAGTGTTCTAGGGTGACTAAAAGTCACGTCGAGTAGAGTCTTTTTCATGGGTGTGAAGCACGACATACTTATGGGGGAGAAGATATGAGATATTATTAGGAAAAACTTCACTTTATTCTTTTCTAGCTCGTGCTTTAGAGTATGAACTCTATTTAATCTCCTTCTAACTCGTGCTCTATGCATTTCAGAAAAATTCCTCCCAGAAGAGTCAAAGTAAGGAATCAGCCGGCACTAGCAGCTCCAGCAGACCCTCTGAATGAGCAAGTTACCCATGTTGAATTCAGGGATGCTTTCTAGGTGCTTGCTCAGGCTATGACCGCTCAGGTCAATCAGCAGGCTGTGGCACCAGCTCCACCTCGGACCAACTCTGCCGCAGCTAGGATCCGAGACTTTACTCGGATGAACCTTCCAGAATTTCATGGGTCCAAGTTCGAAGAGGACCCATAGGAGTTTCTTGACGACATTCAGAAGGTGACAAATATTATGGGTGTTACTCCAGTCGAGAGTGCAGATTTAGCTGCCTATCAGTTGAAGGGAGTGTTTTATACTTGGTATGAGCAGTGGAAGGAGTCTCGTTGTGCTAATACAGGTCCATTGGATTGGAACCACTTTAAAACTGCATTTTTGGATAGGTTCTTCCCACTTGAGCTCAGGTAAGCCAAGATCCAAGATTTCATCAACCTAAAGCAAAATGATATGAGTGTGAAGAAGTACGCACTTAAGTTTACTCAGTTTTTTAAGTATGCTCCGGCAATAGTAGCTGACTCCAGGGCCCATATGAGTAAGTTAGTATCTGGTGTGTCAGATGATATGGTCAAGGAGTTCCAGACTGCTATGCTGGTTAAGGAGATGGATTTTTTCAGGTTGGTTACTTATGCTCAGTAGATTGAGGAGGAGAAAATCAAAGAAACGGAAGGAAACAGTAAGAGAGCTAGAACAGGTGACTTCAACTACTCTCAATAGGGGTCATAGGGTGGTAACCGCTCTTAGTTCTATTAGAGATCTTCAGCTTCGGCCCCATATTCTGCTAGTGCCCTGGTACCTAAGTCCAGGCGGGATAGGTGGGATAGGGTTCCAGGCTCTAAGTCCCAAGGTACAGTCACTAGAGGGTGCACTCATCCAGTTTGCAAGAAGTGTGGTAGGAACCACCAAGGTGAGTGTATGGTAGGCAGTGGTAATTTTTTCGGGTGTGGTAAGCCAGGCCACAAAATAAAAAAGTGCCTAGTAAATTCTTAGAAGGGCAGGGATACTCGTGCACAAAATCAGGCCAGTTCTACAGCAGCTCCAGCAGGCCACCCCACTCAGTAGGGTGCCTCATCTAGTACAGGTGGCGGTCATTTCCAAAACTGATTGTATTCCCTTCAGACTCGACAGGACCAGGAGGATTCTCTCGATGTGGTCACGGGTACATTGCAAGTCTTCCATTTAGATGTTTATGCATTGTTAGACCCAGGGGCTACACTTTCTTTTGTAACTTCATATATAGAAGTAAATTTGGTGTTAGTCTAGAAATCCTCTAGGACCCTTCTCAGTATCTACTCCAGTTGATGACCCAGTTACAACTAGACGGGTATACAAAAATTGCCCTGTCACAGTTTCCCAAAAAGTCACATCAACTGATCTTGTAGAGTTAGAAATGATGGACTTTGATAGTATTCTAGGCATGGATTGGTTACATTCCTATTATGCCTCAGTTGATTGCAGAACTAGGATCGTTCGATTTTAGTTTACAAATGAGCCAGTCTTAGAATGGATGGGCAGTACCTCAGTACCTGTAGGCCGATTCATTTCTTACCTTAAGGCAAAGAATATGATTTCAAAAGGGTATATATATCATCTTATTTGGGTTAAGGATTCAAACTCTGAGGCCCCAACTCTTGAGTCAGTCCCTGTAGTAAATAAATTCCCAGAAGTATTTCCAGAAGATCTTCCATGAGTTCCTCCTGAAATGGAAATTGACTTCAGAATAGATCTCCTTCAATATACCCAGCCTATCTCAATTCCTCCTTACAGGATGGCTCCAGCTGAGCTTAATGAATTGAAAGAACAGTTGAAAGACCTTATAGATAAGGGATTCATCAGACCAAGTATCTCTCCATGGGGTGCTCTAGTATTGTTCATCCGTAAGAAAGACGGTTCTCTCAGGATGTGCATTGACTACTGTCAGTTGAACAAGATCACAATAAAAAATAAGTACCCCATTCCCAGGATTGATGACTTGTTCGACCAAATTTAGGGTGCTAGTTGCTTCTATAAGATAGATCTCAGATCAGGCTATCATCAGCTCAGAGTCAAAAATTGTGACATTCCAAAGATATCCTTCATAACTCAGTATGGTCATTACAAATTCATAGTCATGTCATTTGGATTAATGAATGCTCTTGCAGCTTTCATAGACATGATGAATAGAGTGTTCAAGCAGTACATATACTTGTTCATCATCATCTTTATCAATGATATACTCGTATATTCTTGCAGCAAGGAAAAACATGTAGACAAATAGAGAGTGGTGTTGCAGACTCTCAAAAATCGCCAGTTATGTGCCAAGTTTAGTATGTGTGAATTATAGTTGAAGTCAGTTGCTTTTATTGGTTATGTGGTGTCTAGTGAGGGCATCCAAGTTGATTCTCAAAAGATTGAGGCAATGAAGAACTAGATCAGACCTACCTCTCCAACAGACATCAAAAGTTTCTTGGGTTTGGCTGGTTATTACCGGAGGTTTGTTGAGGGATTTTCCTCCATAGCTGCCCCATTGACCAATTTGACTCATAAAAGGTTAAGTTTCAGTGGTCAGATGATTGTGAGAAGAGTTTCCTAGAGTTGAAGACCAGGTTGACTACAGCTCTCGTCTTAACTCTGCCAGAGGGTTTGGACGATTTTGTAGTGTATTTTGATGCGTCCAGAGTTGGCTTGGGTTGTGTTTTGATGCAGCATGGTAAGATCATAGCTTATGCTTCCAGACAACATAGGGTTCATGATAAAAATTATCTGACTCATGACCTTGAGCTTGCAGTTGTTGTATTTGCCTTAAAGATTTGGAGACACTACTTATATGGTGTTCATGTAGATGTGTTCATAGACCATAAGAGCCTCCAGTATGTGTTCACCCAGAAAGAGTTGAATCTTTGCCAAAGAAGGTGGCTTGAGTTCCTCAAGGCTATGATATGAATGTGCTCTACCATTAGGGTAAGGCCAATATAGTGGCTGATGCCCTCAGCAGACTGTTCATAGGTAGTGTGTCACATGTTGAGGAAGAGAGTAAAGAATTAACCAGGGATGTTCATAGGCTCGCTCGCTTAGGAGTTTGCCTAATGGACACGATAGATAGTGGTGTGATAGTACAGAATAGGTCAGAATCTTCATTGGTAGCGTAGTTTAAGGAGAAACAAGACAGTGATCCCATCTTGCTTTAGTTGAAAGGTGTAGTTCATCAGTAGAGAGTAGAGGTTTTATCCCAAGGGGGAGATGGTGTGCTTTGCTACTAGGGGCGTTTATGCGTACCTAATGTGGGTGAGTTGAGGAAGTAGATCCTTACAGAAGCCCATAATTCTAGATATTCTATTCATCTTGATTCCACTAAGATATACCGTGATCTACAAGAAGTCTATTAGTGGAACGACATGAAAAGGGACATTGCAGATTTTGTAGCAAAGTGTCCCAATTGTCAACAGGTCTAGGTAGAACATCAAAAACCAGCAGGTGTGACTCAGGATATTAGAATTCCTAATTGGAAGTGGGAAGTGATCAACATGGATTTCATTACGAGTTTACCTCATACTCGCATACAACACAACTCTATTTGGGTGATTGTGGA
Organism: Jaltomata sinuosa; assembly: GCA_003996215.1. Classification (NCBI taxonomy): domain Eukaryota; kingdom Viridiplantae; phylum Streptophyta; class Magnoliopsida; order Solanales; family Solanaceae; genus Jaltomata; species Jaltomata sinuosa. The sequence continues at coordinate 93,803 of QJPP01001334.1, read as the reverse complement.
TAGAATAACAAAATCAGCCAATTTCTTAGCAATTAAGACTACAGATTCAACAGAGGATTATGCCAGACTCTACATTAGTGAGATAGTCAGGTTGCATGGGGTTCCCTTCTCTATCATCTCAGATAGGGTTCCTAAGTTTGCATTTCACTTCTGGAAGTCTTTTCAGAAAGGTCTTGGTACTCAGGTAAATCTCAGCACAGAATTTCATCCACAGATGGATGGTCAGGTAGAGCATACCATTCAGACTTTAGAGGACACGTTGAGAGCTTGCGCGATTAATTTTAAGGTTAGTTGGGATGATCACCTATCTCTCATAGAGTTTGCCTATAATAACAGCTTCCATTCCAGTATCCATATGGCCCTATATGAGGCACTTTATTGGCATAGATGTAGGTCACTGATTGGTTGGTTCAAAGTAGGTAAAGCACCCTTGATTGGGCCAGATTCGATTCATGAGGCTATGGAGAAACTTCAGCTTATTAGAGAGAGGTTAAAGATAGCTCAGAGTCATCAGAAGTCCTATGCAGATGTGAGGAGAACAGACTTAGAGTTTGAGATCGATGATTGGGTCTTCTTGAAGGTGTCACTCATGAAGTGTATGATGATATTTGGAATGAAAGGGAAACTCAGTCTCAGATATGTAGTTCCTTACAGAATCTTGAAAAGGAATTGCAATGTGGCTTATGAGTTAGAGTTGCCAGCAGAATTAGCAGCGGTTCACCCAGTTTTCCATATTTAATTATTAAAGAAGTGTGTTGGTGATTCGACATTGATTGTGCCCTTCGAAAGTGTGGTTGTGAAGGATAGCCTCACCTATGAGGAGGTTCCAGTTGAAATTCTTTACCGTCAGGTTTGTAGGTTGAGAAATAAGGAAGTCACTTCGGTGAGTTTTATGGAGGAATCAGTCAGTCGAGGGAGCTACTTGGGAAGCAGAAGCATCCATGATGGCCAAGTAACCTTACCTCTTTCCTTCCGACCCAGTTTTAGCTTTAGGTAATAGTTCCTCTCCAGTCCCTCAGTTTCCTCTTATGCATGTCAGTCTCAAAATTATGTTTTCCTAGCTATTCTAGTATTTTCAGCATGCTTTCATGTACTAAGAACTAGATTCAGTCAGATATCAGCTTCTAGTATTCAGTTGGTAGGAATTGCAGCTTTTTCCCTCCAAACTCAGCTCAGTTAGTCTTCATTCGAGGATGAATGATCCCAAGAGAGGATATTGTAACACCCCAAAATTTAGACCAGTACTTAAAACCCAGAACTCAGAAAAACTCAGCAAAATTTCATCTGTCAGACAAGCCCCATGGGCAGACCCATGGGCATCATAGACACGACGGGCTGTTAAGGTCTTCATGGGAAGAGCCCAGAGGCTTTCTCAGCCAACTCCAGCCAGATGGGGGTCCCCATGGGTGTCAGAGGTTCAACAGGCCATGGGGCAGCTCGTGGAAAACAGCCACAGCCCCATCCCGAGTCTCTTCAGCTTTGACGGGCTATCACCATAGCCGTCATAGATGTGATGAGCCATGGAACCCGTCATGGGGACTGTCCAACGGGATAGACTAGTATTCCCTATTCCTATGCCCTAACAATGGGCCATCTCAAGTTTGACGCCCATCGAGCAGCCTGTCCGGCAAGGGATTTTCTACAATATATGTTTTAAGTTGGGGGCATTCTGGTCTTTTCCTAATTCTTTTAACTCTGATCCTAAGTAATTTTGGAAATAATTAAAGGGTTTTTAATCTTTTTATTACTCCTAAACTAAATCCACACTCAGCGGTTTCAAACAAGCAAAAAAATGTTTCCTCTCAAGAACAAGCAAAGAGGGTTTTCTTCAAGCTCAGCCCCAAATCCAAAGGTTCAACCGTAGAATCTTCTTCCAGGTATGTGGGATTTCATCAGTGGATTCCTTTCACCCATTGAGTCCCTAGACTCAGTTTAGATCTCCAGTTTTCAACTAGTTCTTCAAACCTAGGGTTCCTAATTTTCATCAAATCAGTGCAATTAAGATTCTATTGCTTGTGTGATATTATTACATGTTTTCTTGGGAACCTAGGATTAGTCATATGTACAAAGTTCATTAAATCCTAGCATGTGTTAATTCCATTACTCATAATTCATACTTTCTAGGCAGATGATTCAATCAGTTATGCTTCAGAATTAGAATGCTATCAGTTTCAGTATCATGTTATTGAATTCTCAGATGATTATCAGTATTTGAGCTATTCAGCATTTTAGTTACATTCATTGCTTATGTATTCAGTTGGGAGTATACTTAGCACCAAGTGGACGAAGGGATGAAGGATCACCCGTCAGTTTATGCTGAGACCTTTAGTAGCAGTCCCTGAGTCCCAGAACTACGGCGCCACCGTAGGTTTAGAAAAGGGTCACCCGTCAGTTTAGGCATGACACCTTTGTCCCTTGCGGACATCAGTTTAATGGATCCACGTCAGATTAGTTTGTACCCTTGGCAAGGTATGAACACCCTTCCATCCAGGGTTACAGGTTGGTCCCATAACCATCTCATCTTGGGGTATGTCGGTTAATAATAGCTCCCACAGTCAGCCTCAGCATTGCATTGACCATGTATTTAGTTATTCAGTTCAGGTCATCATATTATGATATTCATGTTCAGTTACTTGGTTATTACATACGGTTACTCTTCAGTTCATGTTTTAGTATACACTACTATATCAGTATCCATGTTTTATAGCGTTGGTTAAATCCTGCATTCTCAGTACATCCGAAGTACTGACACATACTTTTGTGCTACATCATTTTATGATGTAGGTTCATGCACTCAACATCCAGACAACACTTAGATCGGTTTCCAATCCTTACTCGGCAGCTCAGTGATGAGTCCTACTAGATTCGAGGATGATAGTTAGATTTGATTATTTTGGTATTGCTAATTCAGTTTCAGACGTAGACTAGAATCAACTTTTGAGTATTTTAGTTTACTTTCAGACTTAACACATTTTTATATATCTATATATATTCAGACATGTTTGGGTTTCTTTCCCATCTCACGTATTTGAATGCTTCAGTTTTCTGCACAGTTGAAGACCATACTGGAGGGCTTGTCATCAGCCCCATTGGAGAATGTGCTGCCCTAAACTTCCGGACCATCAAATGTAGCAAGTACCTCCATCCCTCTTGCCTCTTTTAAGTGCCTGGTGCAGGCCCATGTAGAGCTTTGGGAGGACTTAGATGTGGAGAGGAAGAAGGGACGCTCTCCTGACAAATTACTGGTGCAAATGTGGAAAGGGATCAAGTCCCTTTTCAAGGAGTTCACTCTGGGTAAGAAGATCCCAAAGGTGAGATGAGAGGATGCCCAAGAGTTCTCCTTCCTTAGGGAGCAAAACATGGAGGAGTCTAGTGACTCGAGTATCGAGAGTTGATAGAGCAGCAAGATTACTTCCCACCCCTTATCCCCCTCTTATTGCTGCTTTTATTTTCCCAAGGAAGTCCCCTGTTAGATAAAAAAAATTATATATCTTGCATTTCTGATGATCTTAATTTCTATCATTTTGGATTTACGATTTTGTTGGTGGCATCCGTAGGGCTATGGCTTTGTTTATAGGCCAAAACTCTTGATGGAATAGTTTTTGTATATTTCTATCTCTTGGAAAATTCGTTACACGAGTGGCAACCCAAAATAGGGGATTGAAATTTGAGGTTCTGGTTTGCGCCACTTTGTCGCAACGATCATTGCTTTATCGTGATAGCTCATCGTGGAGAGCACTGGCTCATCACTATGAACAGCTTTATCACATCGACCCTTTTCCTTATTATGATGGACCACTGTAATGAGGACCATCTCATTGCAACGAGGGCTCAGGCAGACTGTTGTGATGAACTGGAAAAAATTTCAAAAATTTGACACAAATCTACTTTCTTTTCTTATCTTTCAAGCACGAATTCGATATGATACAGATTCAATCACGAGTTTTTATAACTCTTATCATAAAACAACTTTGCATAACTTTATGAATTAATATTTGTGCTTTTACCTTAACACATAACAACCAAATCATGGTCCCATCTGTCGATAACTAAACACATCATTAACAGCACATAACCACATAACATATCATTATGACCTCTTAAGACAAAATACCAATTGGAATCGACTAGATGCCAATTGAATCCATCTAATCACCAACTACTCACATCGAGATACCAATTGGAATCGTCAAGATACCAATTTGATCAATCCAATTACCAACTACTCACATCAAGATACCAATTGAACAACATCTAGATTCCTCATAGCTTTCCAAAGATTTGATGTGGACGTCAACACACCAATGAGCAGGACTCTACCTTGACATTTCTCTTGTACACAAAAGATCGGTAACCTAGGCTCTAATACCAACTATCACGATACCAATTACAATGGAATTGTGTGGGCACCTACTCTAATATTCTAGATACGAGAACCCCAAAACACCCAACCATAAGCATTGCAAAAGTTTTTTAAAATAGTTTCAAGGATATTAGTAGTAACAATAGCTAAATTATTATATAATAATTGATCAAATCTAAAATACAATAGATCATTTTCAGTACCAAAAATACAATCGTTCCCAAAATATGGCCTAAGCCTATACAAGAGCTTCTAAGAAGTACATGACAATAAAAAGACACAACTTCAATTTTTGAGTAGTAGAAAACCAGGATGCTGATGGTAGAGACACTTCACGCCATGTAATGAAATATCAATCAACCTGTCACACATCTACACCAAAAAGGTGTAGCAAGAGTAACATCAGTACAACCACACGTACTGGTAGGTATCATCGGCTGACTAAGATTAGATCACATAAACTATGCATAGAAATCAACATATAACAGACAGCCTTCACATCAATATATAATAAGCTTATCCCTAAGACTGTTCACACCAAAAGTACCTCAGAGTAACTCCACTATAAATCCCAAGAAATCACATCTCCGGGTTCTAATTAGCTTTTTAAATTATTCCTTGCGTTAGGACACAGCCACAAGGTATTTTCTATGTCACGTATTTTTCTTTAAAACTCACATCTAAGGTTAGTTACTCGTTCATAATTCTTTCATTAATTATTAACAGATCTTACCCACTTCAAAACTTCTCTCGGCAAATATAACAAGTAAACAAATAATAACTCATTCAGGATTAACCTGTATAAGGCTCAGGGACAAAACAATAAATCATATGTGTACATATAGTATAGCCACCAATTAACATAAAGTTAACCCTAAAAAATATGGCAGACATAATTATGCATAAACTCATGAATTACTCAATTCAAAAAGCAATCACAACAGGATGGATCTCATGCCCACTCAGTCTCTATCAACATGTCTAGAACCTCTAGTATTATTCCATCTCATAGTACTATCTCACCATGAACGACCATGCAAAATGACATGCTAAATAACAGAGTGTACACACATGCTAAGGGTCTTGTTTTTGCCCACTAGCCATGACCTACATGAACTTTAGGTATCCATGTACCATACTGACATGGTATCCACTCCATGGTAATAACATCAATATTTATATCAATGAAAATAAGTTCTCGAACCTATATCTCATGGCATATAAAGTGTCTTAAAACACACTTAAACTTATTCATCTCAACTCACTCATCACTTCATGTACATCTAGATTATTTATTGAAGCATAATAGAAAAATATATGCAATTCAAATATGTCCAAAGACCAATCACAAGTTAAGTAATTTAACCATATATCATGTAATAAAATAAGTCTCAACTCAATAATTAAGTTATACATACAAACCTCATCGACCCTTGTTCATCAATTCAAGTATACCCAAAGACCACAAAATCAAGTTTAGCAATTTACCCTTCTACTGGTGTTGAAATAAATTCATTTACAGAATTCATAGACATAATTCACCATATCTCTTACTGCCGACCAGACTTTCTCATTTCCAGGTCTTTTTGCTTAGGTAATTCTTATTAGGACACTCTTCCACCCTATGATTTGGGGAGTGCAACTATTAGGTCAACTTATTAAGAAATTACAACCTAACAGAAAAAGTCTACAACAAGATCACACAAGTTATCAATTGTCATTATAATTAATTGAGGATTAGTTCTAGAAGTTGATCACTTCACAACATAGTTTCTGCTATGATTTGGTTTTCACAATTTTATTATGCACAACAATCTAAGCCTTAAGATCATTACCTCCTAACGTATCACCTTACACAAGAAGTTTGTAAGCACAACATGACTATGCACAAGTTCAGGTTTATCAGCTAAATCTAGTAACTTTCATCCAGACTCCGTGCCCAAAGGCCTAATCGTATTGTCTCTATCAATCTTTATATAAAATTCATGCTTACCAATCAAAGTCTTTACGACTATTTAAACCATAACCTACGTCGATGTTGAGTTTCTTCTTAAATGCGTGCAACATACTTGTTATTCTCATCTCAGAAAATCCAAAGGGAGAATTACCATGAGAAGGGAGAAAACCCAACCCTTTTCTGAGAGTTGTTCCTCTCTTTTCTTGCTTTTCTAGATTTAGAACAGGTCTGAGATGTTTTTAGGAGAAGATCTCCTTTTTGGAAAAGGATTTGGAGGCGGAGACCCTTTGAGCAAGGTTCTGCCTCACGATCCTCATCGCGACAAAGTCCTCCTCATTTCAATGAGTCATCGCAGCAAGTCTCTCCTCATCACAATGAGCCATCGCAATGAGTCTGAGCTTTCCATGATGATCGATGCTGGCAGCTCATGTTTTATCACATTTTAAGCATAAGCTTTATTTAAATGTCACAAAAAAATCCCACGATTTCGCATCACCAAATTTATAAATTTGTTCATTTTTTATCGTAGCTTTTGAATAGTGACGGACTGCATCATTATAATAACCAACAGAGGGCATCTTGATCGGATATTTACCAAAGTCAATCCTTAGCTTAAAACTCTTAAAACCCTCAGCCAAGCACTCAAATGAGTTTGAATTCCTCGAGAGCCAAACCAAAGATCTCTCTAGCCTAAACTCCATCTCTTGAGCTGAATAAAACTGACAAAATTCTCATCTGGCCCATTTTTCAAGAATGTGACCCAAGTCAAGCATTCCCAACTTTTTAAACATCAAAACTAAAAAAACTCTCATAAAACTTAACCAACACCTTGGGAACCGCATTACCCATATTTTCATATCAAAAATACCCTATGAAAGCTATGATAAGGGTTAAAATAGGGAAAACACGAGAAAAATATAAAATGACAGAAAGGTTATTATAACTCCCTTCCTTCGAGCACTTATTATAATTTCCATGTTGTTTGTGATGATGACATAAGTAGTGAAGTGATGAAAACACTAGCAAAAATTATCAAGATCTGAAGTTGATAAAGAAAAGCAATGAATGGGAGATAGCGAGGCTAACATAACAGACAAAAGCCTTGGAAAAAATTAGTGCCAAACTCATAGAGATGCAGACTGGGGCTGAAACTTATGTTGATCAGCAAGTTATAGACTTAGTCAATATTCAAAACAAACCTCAAATAAATAATAAGAGTGAGTTCCTGCAAGCGAAGAGTTGTGATGAAGAAGAAATAGTGACCATTGGATCGAGGAACAAGCTCAACAAAAGAAAATATGGATTCATTTGGGCCGGTGTTTCCAACATGGAAAAACAATTTAATAAAGGAAGAATAGAGCTCGGACAAGAGATAGAACAATTTGGCTTAAATATCCATGACTTGTAGGCTCACTTGAATAGAAAAGTTAAGAGGTATGATGTCCAACCACCAATTAGTGGAGACACTGACCATCTTGTGGAGCAGAATACCGAATCTCAATAATTAAACCATGTTTTTGTAGAAGATATCTATATTGAAAAGAGTATCTAAAGTCATGTGAGAAAGTAGATAATATTATTTATAAAGACTCCAATATGTGTGAATATAGGGGTGTAAAAATTAGAGGAATTTTAGGGTTGGAGTGGTTAGAACTCATTCAAATAAATTCTCAACGATATAGGTTGATAGTGACAATCAACAAGAACTAATGTCGATAATATAGGTGAAAATGACAATCCACCAAAATTAGTGGAGGAGTTAATAGATGAGGAATAAAGTGCTTACATGATGTCAGGTCTTGTAGCATTAGAAGGATACATAAGTACCAATTTCACTAAGATGTTGTACTTTAGGTTCAACGAGCTCCTCATTCTCTTCTTGAGGTCGGAACAGATCTTTACTCACTTCATGTGATCGGACATCCATTGGAGTACTTAATGGATGTGCTTTATCCATATAAAATTATTTCAAAATGTTGTCATTATAGGCAGATTGATGGATAAAGATCTCATTTTCTAAATGCTCAATTTGAAGATCAAGATAAAGTTTTGTCTTTCTAAGATCTTTCATCTCATATTTTTCATTAGATAATACTGGAGTCCCAATGAGATTTATGTCACTAACATAAATAATAAATATAATACACTCTGATGTTATTTTTAAAATAAAAATACATGGATAAATGACGTCATTTAGATAGCCTTCATTTATCATTTACTAACTGAAACAATTATACAAATGCACCATAATTATTTTAAATCATATAATAATCTTTATAATATGATTGAATATATTTATCTACTTTAAACTATGTGCTTTAGGTATTTCAAATCCTTCTGGTACTTTCATATAAATTTTAAAGAAAATGCATCAAGACCCCCCTAAAGTTGGTCGACATTTGAAAGTATACACCTAAACTTTACGGGAGTCCTATTACCCCACTAAACAATTTTAAACTCATATTAATATATCATTTATAGCCACCTGGCATTTATGAGTGCAATTCACTCTCTTAAGGAGAGTGAGAGAGATGAACGAAAAAAATATAATATTTTTTTTATTGAAAGTATTTTCTACCTTTTTCCTTTTTATTTTCTATTCCTTTTTTTAAATTTACATCCTCTATTCAATTTTTTTGTTTCTTCTGTCTTCTCCATTAAGTAAAAAAAATTCTTCTTTTCTGTTCATCGGCCATGGAAATAAAGTTGTTCCTAAAAAATTAATTTGGGGGAAATACTCTTCTTGTACTGTAAAGGATTTTGAGTATGGAATTAATGAGGAAATTGAGAAAAATACTCTTCAATTTTATTCTCTATTCATAGTTTTCTCGTCGAATCGACGAAGAATGTGGAGAGTTTTTTTACTGTCCCTAAAAATAAAAACGAGAAGGGATATAGTCACTATTAGTCATTATTTTATCCGGTGAAAAATGTATTTTCCGACAACAAAGAGATGCTTCTTCGACTGTGTTGGTAGTGGATATCGTCGTTGACGTTTGATTTTTCTGATAGAAATGATGAAAAGGTGATAAAAATAAAAATAAAAGTAGAAAGGGAGATGATCTCTGTTAGCCACCATTTTATCCGGTGAAAAAGCATTTTTCGACGATGAAAAAATGACATTTTCTCTTCACTTCTATGGTTTGATTCACTAATTTTTTTATTTATATAGTATTAGTTGGTGTGAGCTTAGAGTAATGACAACTGGGTTTGTAGAAGCAACACAATTCGATGCAATGACCTTTTCTTCCTTAATTCTCTGCAACTTTCCCTTTTCTTATCCTACTTGTGATGAAGAAGGTTAAAGAGAGAGGACAAGTAGGTGGGGGGGTGAGATGTTTTTTTTTTAATTTATTAAAATATAGTCTTTTTCTCTTTCTTTTTTTTCGTATTTATACATTTTAACATGTGGCAATCAGGGATTGGTGCGTGACATCACTTTTTTAAAAAAACTGAAATTGACCGAAAAATGAGGTAATAGTATTACTTTCAAATGGTTTAGTGGGGTAATAGAACCCCCGTAAAGTTTAAGTGTCTACTTCCAAATGTCGACCAACTTTAAGAGGGTCTTGATGCATTTTCTCTAAATTTTATTATCAAGTGAGCCATAAAGGTAAGTTGTAACCACACCCTTTAGATGTATTTTAAGATGTTCATGTACAACTAAATTAATAAGATATCAAAATGTTATTGTATCTATAACAGGTGAATATGTTTTTTCATAATTTACACCAGATCTTTGAGAAAATTCTGGTGCAATAAGGCGTGCATTGTATCTCACAATTTTATTTCTCATTTTTTGGCACATAGATGTAACAACATATTTTATCATTACGCTGAAATAGGCATAATTAGTCGACTAGAAAAGTCCCTAAGGTAAAAATTAGAAATCTCAGGTTAGAGTGAACTTAGATGAATATATAGTGTTCTATGCCTTAGAGGTGATTCATGTCTAGTATGATATCGTGTGGTATTGTGGTGTCTTATTTTAGCTATCCAACTGCCGTAGGGTTCCACATAAAGTTTCATAATGAGAATCAGAGTCATAGGACTCCAGATATGATAGTTGTCACGTTGCGAATAATTCATAGTGTCTATAAATTAATGTGTGTTGTGAAATAAGGTTCTGGGAATGAGAAAACCGTGTTCTATTAATTATTGTTCATAGTGATGGAGGATGACTCATCATGATAGTCTGTTGCATGGGAAAATGGGACAGTATACTGGGGTGACCTACAATTTTCTGATTCATTCCTCTCATTATTCTATTATGTTCTATATCTCCAAGAAAACTATGGCAATTTTCATTGTTTGAGGTAAGTATTCTGTAGAACTCTTCATTTAATGATTATTAATCTATTTTGGACCTTGGGGGAAGGGATTAATGGTAGATTTCTTGCAATTAAGCCCTAGAAGCATGAAGTTGGGGAAGAACCCTATGTCTGGGTGTAAAATCACCTAGAATTGATCCTAGGATGTATATTTTAATCTCCTAGCATGTTATTAATTGTAATTAACTTGATTAAAGATAATGGGGAACCTTGGGTTCCATAAAGGTGAAACCTTTAGGCATAAAAATGATGGAAAAAGGTATGAACTCTAACCTTGAATGTTGATTCTAAAATGCAATAGGGCTAATTAATGATTTATTAACACTTAGAAAATACTAAAAACCTAGTTTAAAGGGTAGAATTGTTGGGTTGAATTGTCAAAGCCTGAAATGAAAGGTAATTGGATAATTACTCTTATATTATTCCTATTTTTAGACCTTGTACATTCCAGAGAGGTAACAAAGGACAAGGCAATAGTGAATTAGCTTGTGGGTATTATTCTTCACTCGAGGTAGGTTATGGTTTTAATTGAAGTTAAGACTCACCTTATTACATGTTTGTAGTGAAATTGTATAACTCGTGATTGGTCTACGGACATGGTTGTATTATCGTGTTTCCCTGTTGTGCTTGTATGAATAGGCTAAATGAACAAGAAGGGATAAGAAACATAAAATGGCTAAGAGTGATAGTGTCTTGGGCACTGAGTATCTTCATAAGAAATATGTCTGAGATCCTAGTTATATAGATATTATTATTGACATATTTTCTACGGATCGAATACCACGCCGGTATGGTACATAGACACCTAGAGTCTCCTGCAGGTCATGGATAATGGGTAGAAATAAGATGCATAGCATGTGTGTACACTCTTTTACCTTGTTTTGTATTATTATATGGCTTACTATGGTAAGTTGGCTGAGAATTGAGGTGAGACTAGAGATACATGAGATATGAGCAAAGATTGATAGGCATAGTGATATGTGAGATAGTTGTTGAGAGTGATTACTATTTTCCCTTCTCATGATGATATTCTTTGAACTATGAACTTGAGATTGTTGTTGTTGAATTGACTTGGAAGACTATCTGTTAGTTGATTATATGCTAAGTGTTGAAGTTCTTTTACTTGTCATATGTTTTTCTATTTTCATGTTATATTATTAGGTCGGCCTATGATACCTACCAGTACATAGTGTGTTATACTGATACTACTATGTGCTCTTCTTTTATTGAGTGAAGACCGTGTTTTAGAGGCTGAGATACAACCTCGGTTAGGATAGAGAGCTTGACGGCAGATCCAAGGGTGATCACTACTTCTCAGGTTGCCATGGATCCTCCACGAGATGTTGTCCTGCCTTTGGACAGTAGAACTCTTACTTTTACTTCTTTTAGATCTTGTTAGGTATATTAGCCAATGTTCATTTAGAGTTCTGGATGATAACTTTGAGTTCTTGGGGATATTCTTTAGTGATGACTTCCGCATGATTTTCATATATTATATTAGATGATTCTTTTGTTGATAGTTCAGGCTAGTTTTATTATTTGCTCTTCTAAAATTGGCTAAGTGTTAGACTAAGGTTCGGATTTTTTGGTTCTTCTACCGGAGGGTTAGTGTGGGTGCCAATCATGGCTTGACTTGGTCATGAAAAAGTTGGTATCATAGCCCCGAGTTCATTAATCTTGTCATACAAGAATGAGTCTAATAGAGTCTTGTGCAATAGTACGGAGATGTATGTACTTCTCTGCAGGAGTCTACATGGCTTTAGGAAACATTAACTTCTTTCATTCCTCGTGCTATAATTTTATTCTAATTGGTATCTGGCGATCCAAATTGGTATCTAACTCTTTCACTCTTATTATTGTAGATGGTGAGAACACGTACGTCGAGGCCAGAGCAGCAGTACGCGAGCCAGTTGTTGAGGCTGCAGTTCATGTTAGAGGTAGAGTTAGAGGTAGGAGAGGAGCTGACCCCATCAGGGGTGGAGCTCAAGTTGCAGCTCTAGCTCAAGAAAGGTCAATATCTCCTCCTCTGCAAGAGAATATTTCGGAAGTTGTGGTAGATAAAGAGGTTTGAATTGAGCATAATGAGGTGGCTGAACCAGTCTAGAGGATAAGAGCACACCCAATTTAGGGAGGTGTAGCATATGTTCCATTGTCATCGGAGGTAACCCATCAGGTTTTGAGCTTCCTTTGTGGATTGGCAGGGGATAGGTCTACTCCTGCGATTTCTTTTCTCCATCAACTGGTGTCACGACCTAACTACTGGGCCGTGTGGGAACCCACTCTAATCCACCTAGATAGGAGAACCCTTACCACCCGATCCAATAGGCAATGCGAAAAAAGAAGTAAAACCATAAATAACACTTTTAGTCACATGAAAATGTTTGCAATATAATGCGGAAAAACATCTTGGAAAAATACATACACCCTCCCTAGGTTCTAGTCTAAGACGGTACAAGAACTACTACAAGAGTATTACAAGAAAGTGCAAAAGGACACAACTTCACCATAGAAACTAGAAGTAGGAGATGTTGGAGATCACCATCGTCATGTACCTTTGAAACATCACCAACCCTGCAACCAGACTATTCCTAAAAAGGTATAGCAAGAGTAGAATCAGTACAAACACATGTACTGGTAGGCATCATCGGTCGACCCGAATCCACTCATACCATCATATAAGAAATCAAGGGGAATACACATTTAACTATAACGCTCCAATCCCTCAACATTCACTTTAATCAAACCCTGCTTCGAATCTGAGCCTTCCTAACCCTACCGCTGCCAACTCCCCTCTCTAACTCTACACCCTGACACCTATGACTTCCCAAGTAACACTTAAACCTTACACTTCCCAAGTCACCTTAACCCTTAGACTTCCCAAGTCACCCCTACCATTGCCAACATCTATGTCTATACCCGGACTACCATTTTCTTACCCAAGTCAACCACTATGACTCAACAACCCAGAGTAAACCCTACTACTTAGTGACGTAGACCACACCCACCATACCGCCACCTACTAATACAAAATTGCCCCAATAACCCCCAGGGACATACTCAACAAGTATCCACAGTCAACATTATAACCAGACCACAAGTCTCCTCCTTAGCTTATCAACCGCACGTAACAAGTCTAACCGACATTGACAAATCTCAGTGACTACAAACATATATCCTTTTAACATAACCCGGACCAACAAATATCCCTAGGACATCATCTATGCTGATAACATGCGACCCCAATTCGCAGGAGAACCACCTTGTCACTTACGCACACTAACCCGGTGCTTCAAGGACCGACTATACGAAAAATAATAATAACTCCGACCCTCTCAGGAACCCAACATATAAGAAACAACAATCGTAGGCATGTTCGGTTCACTCAAGGAACCAATGTGTAATGAAACAACAAGTAAAATCGTAACACTATAATTCCAGACTCTTAGTCTTCCTTCTAAGCTTATCAATCACATGGAATGGGTTCCTCAACCATCTTAAACAATGCACAAGTAATAATAGCATATACCCTTTTTATCTTTCCTGGACCAACCAAGGATCTCTACACTAACACCTAGTGTTAACATGAAATGCCCGATCCACCCCAGACCATCCCCCACATTTAAGTGCAACCACCCAGTCTCTCAAGGACCAGTATGATCAATCATAAGTCAAGAGAACAACCCGGTCCACTCATGGAACTATCATCAAAATGTAATAATTCAAAAAATTAAACCCATGCCAGGCGTGGTACCTAAGCCAACCATTTATAGTTCCTGTACTAGGAATGGTACCCGAGCCAACCAAATAGTAACCTGTACCAGGCGTGGTACCCGAGCCAACCGAATGTCACACATAAATCCAACAGTCACAAACAATGAACAAATCAACACTTGTAGACCAATAAGCAATAGCACCAAGTTTATTTCACAAGACTGATAACCAGACATTTAGACATTAATAAAACACTCCCTAAGTATGCAACTCATATAATACTTAAGCAAAGGATACAAACATACAATGCATAAGAGAATCAATAACCATCACCTACCCCCATTCCGGTACATAAACTCAACCTTGAAACCCCATCCGAGGACTAACCCCAGTTCACCCTTTAATGCATACTAGTAGATACACCCATTCTTGACCCTTCTCCTAGGACCGAATTACAACATGGGGAAGACCTCCCCTAACCCTGGTAATTCAACCATTTACAACATACTACTTCCTTTATAACAAACATTTCAGAGAATTCCCTCTTTAACCTGTCATTAATTTTCTAAGCTTTCCCCGGTTCCCCTAACTTTCGTGACACTCTAGACCTTGGATGTTATCATCATACAACACAATAAATCATGACAACTCAGAATATTACCACACATTATCACAACCCAACCATTTCTAGTTCAACCAATTCTACCACAACAAATCCTCCAGACTCCGTGCCCAAAGGCCTAGGGATGGATTCTCCGTTTAAGTCTATACAATAAGTACAAAATGAAAACATGTCAATCTACTCATGAAGAAAACCTAGCCTACCTGGACGCTAAGCAGCTGCCTGATGCATTTTCTGGCTCCGTGAGGGCATTCCCTAGCGGATGATAATCCCTAATCCTGTTGTTTCACGTCCCTGCAGCTGAACTCCCTCCTCCCCATGGCTCTCAAGCCTTGGAGCAGCCTAGGAGGGTTCTTGGAGTAACCCTCATCTGTTTTTAGGGCTGAATGGGAGAGAATGAAATTATAAAACCAATTTTTGAGTTTTTTGATCATGTCGCTCTGCTATAGTGGTACCGCCATAGAGGAACCGACCGCTATAGCGGTGCTGACCAGTGTTGACTTCCGCTATAGCGATAATTTCTCTGGTATAGAAGAGGTCACGATAGCACTGTGTCAATTGCAATAGCTGTTAAAACGGGATAGAAAGTCATAAAGTTCCCCAAAAGTGTCCATTTCACAACACACTTCAAATCTTGACGTTCTGAACCAACTCTTTCACATCAACTTTGATATCGGGAGTTTGACTTACCCAAATTCACTTCTGAAAAGTCCTAAGGACTCCTTAACGCCCAAGCTAATAGAAAATCTATCTCAAACTTAGACATTTTACCCAATCCTTTCCCGAATTTCCCTAGACCTTACGTTGCTCAGAATCGGTTCGAGACTAGCCTAGTCCAAATTTTCCAACTCCCCAACCCAAAAGTTTTTCTAACCCGCTCCTCGCACGAATAACTCACTCATAACGAGGTGCCTTTTTAGTAACGACTGAATAGGTCACTACAATAGATACCAATTTACCCATCGTTCATCCCCGAATGATCTCTAAGGCGGAAAGAGAATAAGGAGCCTGCCCCCTAAATCTTAATGCTCTATCATGACAGCGTGACTATAACCTTATGCAAACCACCAAAAGTTCTAAATCCCTTGGTATACCCAACTCAATCACAATTTTATTCACTCCTGCTCTATCAAGGAATTCCTTTCTTCGAGCTGTACAAGGCTAACTAGATTACCCCTCCCCGAGTGCCTAAGAAATGTGGGGCCTCATTGAAACACCAGAGAAAAAGAAACTCAACTAACGAACAAAAGCAATCTTTTTATGCCAAGGGGACTAGATCTCACCATGGCGACCCCTTCCCCGCTATACCCCGAGTTCTACTCACCTGAACTCTATTTTGGAAGCTTCCTATGGGGTACTATGCCCTCACATATCATAGTATCACCTTGCTCCTATCAATATTATTCCTTGAGACACCACTATCTCTAAACCACACAATAGCAAAAATTCCATTAGAACCCATCCTAGCTTGAAATTTTTGTCAACTATCATCTTAGAGGGAATTCTACCCGGGCACTTACACCCTAACCAATGCTATAACGAGCAAACCCCCATCACCCAATGAGCAGTGAAACCAGGTATTATCATGACCGATCAAAGGGATAACAATGTTAAAGAATCCATTTAATAACCCCACTCCCTCAACTGACCCTACAACTAAGGATCATCAATAATAAACCAGCCAATAATCACCCTCATAACATAAGCCTATGAGCAATGTCCAACACTACTCAGTCAATGACAGGTCATTTTTGCCAAATTCTACATGGGTGACTATTCCCACCACTGGTAAATCAAAATTTCACTAATACCCCGAGCTATCATATCTACCCTTTCCTCTTATCGTACATGGATGCTAAATAATTCCTACAATAGCTCATAGCTCAATTAGCAATTTAAAATGACCCGAGAATGAAAAACAAAATAAGGGGAAAATAGGGCAGGCATTTTGCCTCAAGCCTCTTCGCTATAGAGATTGCCATTACGCTACTGCAGTACTGCCGTAGCAGTAGAAATTCCCACTATAGCGGGATTGTCGTAGCAGTACAGCTCCTCTATGGCAGTCCCGATGGTGACAGCCCAGAAAATTAAATTTTCAGTTGAAATAACTCATCCCCATTCTCGATTATCATTATTAATAGCATAAGTCCCGCCATGGTCTTTAAAGAATACCCCAAGACCATTCCTGGCAATGTACAGACCAAAACTTAACATCCAATATCATCACAACAAACTCGAATTATGTAAGAAAACTATTCATAACAACACATTCCTGTTATCATGTTCGAACAACCCCCTTGTTCCCATGGTTCCCAACCGAGTCCCGACTATCCAGGAATCGAAGCTCCCCTACAGTCATAGGTCTCGTCCCCTTACCATTTTAACCAATGATAAGTCCCACTTTTCAAAGGGTAATACAGAATTTTAAATCAACACGCATGGAAACTCATCAACCAGAACACATAAATTCAAGTTATGACTCTTCTCGGACCAAAATAACCACAAAAAGGCAAGTCAATTACACACTAACAAATTCAGTTAGCCAAGCACTGCAACACACAAAGTTAAAATAATTGAGTCACATATAGCATTCTCTATTCGTCCCATGGATGACTATTAGTTGTCCGTCCATGCTTTACCCCAAAGACTTTCTTACCACCATTCCCGCTATTAAGCAATAATAGTCCTTGTTCCTGCTACTTATTCACATACCAGTCACTTGAAACATAAGTTTCCACAAGTATATATATCATTTTCCCTTATCATTTTTTACCAATGATAAGACCTTGCCCAACATTTAGCATTCTGTTTTCCACTTAAAATCACAAAACAAGAATTCCATTAATCATTAACACATAACCTAGTTATGAACTTTTCCTGACCACAATATTCACAGCAAATCAAATAATTGTACACCACACGTTTGCAGTCATTCAAACAACATCAATACACATAAGCACAATCTCAAATCTCAAGCTTCAACACTCAATCAAATTAGTTTCATTACCTTTTATTTGCCTCATGGATGACCGTTAGCCAATTCATCCATACCTTTACATAGCCTCCCCAGCCAAATACCAATTGGAACCTCCTGGTCCCAATATCCCTTGCTTGTGTTATCTCAATCAGAGTTGAATGACATCATTTTTCCCTTGTCGAGATACCAATTAGAATCGAGAGATACTAATTGGACTCAACCCATCCAAGCAAGTAAAAAACCGCACGAAAAGGAAAGGAAGAAGAGATGTTTCCTAGAATGCCTCATAGCTTCCCAAAGATTAGATGTGGATGTCAACACACCAATCCACGGGACTCTATTCGATATTTTGCTCTTGTACTGGGAGACCAGTAATCTAGGCTCTGATACCATCTGTCATGACCCAACTACCAGGTCGTGCGAGCACCTACTCTAACCCACCAAGATAGGAGAATCTTTACTACCCAATCGAATAGGCAATGCAGAAAACGAAGTAAAATCATAAATAACTCTTTTTATCACATGAAAATGTTTGCAATATAATGCAGAAAAACCTCTTTGAAAAGTACATACACCCTCCCTAGGTTCTAGTATAAGCCGGTACAAGAGCTACTATAAGAGTATTACAGGAAAGTGTAAAAAGGACACAAATCCACCGTAGAAACAAGAAGTAGGAGCTGCTGGAGATCACCATCGTCATGTACCTATGAAACATTACCAACCCTGCAACCAGACTATACCCAAAAAGGTATAGCAAGAGTAGAATCAGTACAAACACATGTACTGGTAGGTATCATCGGTCGACCCAAATCTACTCATACCATCATATAAGAAATCAAGGGAAATACACATTTAACTATAACGCTTCAATCCCTCAATGTTCACTTTTATCAAACCCTGCTTCGAACCCGAGCCTTTCTAACCCTTCCGCTGCCAACTCCCATCTCTAACTCTTCACCCTGACACCTAGGACTTCCCAAGTCATGCTTAACACTTAGACTTCCTAAGTCACCTTAACCCTTAGACTTCCCAAGTCACCTAAACCCTTAGACTTCCCAAGTCACCTTAACCCTTAGACTTCCCATGTCACCCCTACCATTGCCAACATCTATGTCCATACCCGGACTACCATTTTCTTACCCAAGTCAACCACTATGACTCAACAACCTAGAGTAATCCCCACTACTTAGTGACATAGACCGCACCTACCGTACTGCCATCTACTAGTAAAAAACTTCCCTAATGACCCCCAGGGCCATACTCCGCAAGTATTCCCTGTCAACTTTATAACCAGACCATAAGTCTCCTTCTTAGCTTATAAACCACACGTAACAAGTCTAACCAACATTGACAAATCTCAGTGACTACAAACATATATCCTTTTAACATAAGCCAAACCAACAAGGATCCCTAGGACATCATCTATGCCGATAACATGTGACCCCTATTCACCGAAGAATTATTTTGTCACTTACGCACACTAACCCGGTCCTTCAAGGACCAACTATACAATAAATAAAAATAACTCTCGGCTCCCTCAGGAACTTAACATATAAGGAACAACAATCGTAGATGTGTCTGGTTCACTAAAGGAACCAATGCGTAATGAAACGACAAGTAAAATTGTAACACTATAATTCCAGACTCTTAATCTTCCTTCTAAACTTATCAATCACATGGAATGGGTTCCACAACCATCTTAAACAATGAACAAGTAACAATAGCATATACCCTTTTTATCTTACCTGGATCGACCAAGGATCCCTACACCAACACCTAGTGTTAACATGCAATGCCTTGTCCACCCCAGGACCATACCCCACATTTAAGTGCAACCACCCGATCTCTCAAGGACCAGTATGATCAATCACAAGTCAAGAATACAACTCGGTCCACTCATGGAACCATTATCAAAATGCAACAATTCAATAACTTAAACCCATACCATGCGTGGTACCCGAGCCAACCATTTATAGTTCCCGTACCAGGCGTGGTACCTGAGCCAACCAAATAGTAACCTGTACCAGGCATGGTACCCGAGCCAACCAAATAGTAACCTGTACCAGGAGTGGCACCCGAGCTAACTAAATATTAACCTGTACCAGGAGTGGTACTCGAGCCAACCAAATAGTAACCTATACCAGGCGTGGTACCCGAGCCAACTGAATGTAACACAGAAATCCAACAGTCACAAATAATGAACAAATCAACACTTGTAGACCAACAAGTAATACCATCTAGTTCATTTCACAAGACTGATAACCCGACATTTATACATTCATAAAACATTCCATAAGCATGCAACTCATACAATACTTAAGCAAAGCACACGAATATACAATGCATAAGGGAATCAATAACCATCACGTACCCCTATTTCGGTACATAAACTCAACCTTGAAACCCCATTCAAGGACTAACCCCAGTTCACCCCTTAATGCAACTAGTAGATACACTCATTCCTGACCCTTCTCCTAGGATCGAATTACAACATGGGGAAGAACTCCCCTAATCGTGGTAATTCAACCATTTAAAACATACTACTTCCTTTATAACAAATATTTCAGAGAATTCCCTCTTTAACCTGTCATTAATTTCCCAAGCTTTCCTCGGCTCCACGAACCTTCCCCACACTCTAGACCTTGGATTTTATCATCATACAACACAAAAAATCATGACAACCCAAAATATACCACACATTATCACAACCCAACCATTTCAGGTTTAACCAATTCAACCACAATAAATCCTCCAGACTCCGTGCCCAAAGGACTAGGCATGGATTCTCCTTTTCAGTCTATACAATAAGTACGAAATAAAAATATGTCAATCTACTCATAAATAAAACCTAGCCTACCTGGATGCCAAGCAGTTGCCTGATGTATTTTCTGGCTCTGTGAGGGCGTTCCCTGTCGAATGACAATCCTGAAACATATTGTTTCACATCCCTGGAGCCAAAATACCTCCTCTCTATGGCTCATAAGCCTTGGAGAAGCCTATGAGGGTTCTTGGAGTAACCCTCATATATTTTTAGGGCTGAATAGGAGAGAATGAAATTATAAAACTCATTTTTGAGTTTTCTGATGCCATCGCTTTGTTATAGAGGTTCACGCTCTACTATAGCGGTACCTCCATAGCAGAACCAACCACTATAGTGGTGCTGACCAGCATTGACTTCTGCTATAGCGATAATTTCTCCTCTATAGCGTAGGTCGTGATAGAACTGTGTCAACCCTTATAGCAGTTGACACGGGATAGAAAGTCATAAAGTTCCCCAAAAGTGTCCATTTCACAATACACTTCAAATCTTGACATTCCAAACCAAACCTTTCACGTCAACTTCAATATCGGGAGTTCTACTAACCCGAATTCACTTCTGAAAAGTCCTACGGACTCCTTAACATCCTAGCTAATAGAAAATATAGCTCAAACTTAGACATTTTACCCAATCCTTTCCTGGATTACCCTAGACCTTACCTTGCTCAGAATCTATCTGAGACTAGCCTAGTCCAAATTTTCCAACTCCCCAACCCAGAAGTTTTTCTAACCCTCTCCTCGCACGAATAGCTCACCCATAATGAGGTGCCTTTTTAGTAATGACTGAACAGGTCATTACAATTAGTGACCCAGTATGATGCAGTTGTGGCTCCATGATTAGATATTGCTTCTGAGATATGTATGTTTCCATGATTGGTGATAGGCCTTGTGATAAAGGGTGGTAAGCACAATCTCTTTTGCAAATTTATAAAAATGAGGCGCCCTATATTTCATAGATTGGAATCTGAGGATGGCTATGAGTTCATCATAGACTATCATGAGAGGCTGCATAGAATGGATAGTATGGAGAGGCATAGTGTGGATTTTGTTTCATTTTAGTTTCAGGGGAATGCCAAGATATGGTGGAGGAAATTCATGGAGTGCAGGCCTACTGGAGAACTCCCAGTGACTTGAAGTCACTTCTATTAGGTCTTTATGGAGAGGTATATTCCCTATACCTTAAGGGACAGGAAGAAAGATGAGTTCACAAATATTGAGCAAGGTAGTTCTTTTGGGGCTGCTTATGAGACTCGTTTCTATGCCTTGGCTCATTATTCTTCTCAGCTGATTAATATAGAGGAAGAGAGCATCCTCCACTTTGTTAAAGGTCTGAATATAGGGTTTCAGATTACTGCTTTGCAGGTAGCATCTTTGGGCCAGTCATTTTTGGAAGTTGTTTAGTTTTTAAAGAATATTAAAGTGGTAAAAAAGGAGAGTCAGGAAGGAATGGCTTCAAAGAAGCCCCGGTCTGGGGGTAGTTACAGTGGTTAGTTCTCAAAGGATCAGGGCTCATGGAGATACCACGTGCACCCTATTCTCTCATCCACACCAGTTTCTGTTGGGGGTCCATCAGAGATCAAACAGCTTTCGAAAGGTATCTTGCTCAGTCGGCACCAGCACAATGACCTACTCTCGATCTTGCCTATTTTAAGCATAGTGATCTTGTTTATTTGAGGAAGAGTTCTCCTCGGCTTTGACAAGTAGCTTAACAGTAGGCTCCTAGAGCCCTAGTCCAAGCTGGTAGAGGTAACAATTTTGATAGAGATCGTTCACAGGGAAGGAGGGGTGGTCACATTATATGAAAGAATGGCGCCTAGCCCAAAAGGGGTGGTGTGTAAGAGGGTGATAGGAATCACTTTTATGCTTTCCCTGGTAGACCAGAGGCAGTGGCTTCAGATGCGGTGATAACAGGTACTATTCTTGTATGTGACCACAAGGCTTCAGTTTTATTTAATCCTGGATCTACTTTTTCTTATGTATATGCTAGATTTGCTGATAAATATTGATATGATATGTGGATCGCTTGATTTTCTTAATACTGTATCTACTCCAGTGGGGGATTCTATGGTTGTGGATAGGGTCTATCGATCTTACCCTGTTATATTTGTGGGGAGAGAAGCCTTTGCAAATTTATTAGTCTTAGATATGGTAAATTTTGAAATCATCTTGGGGATGAATTGGCTATCTCTGCACCATGTTATCTTTGACTGTCATGCTAAGACAGTGGTTATGGCTATGCCTAGGTTGGATAGGTTAGAATTAGAGAGTAATTATAGTTCAGCTCTATTGAAGTTTGTCCTTCTTTCATGCACAGAGTCTGATAGGGAGGGGATGTTTAGCCTTCCTAGGTCATCTTTGGAACACCAGTTCATAGGTCTCTGCTATTGAGTCAGTTCCGATAGTATGTGAGTGCCAGGAGGTGTTTCCTATAGATCTGCCTAGCATGCCACTTGATCAAGATATTGATTTTTTGCATTGACTTAGAGCCAAACACGCATTCTATCTCTATTCCTCCCTATAGGATGGCACCATTAGAGTTGAGAGAGCTTAAGACTCAGCTGCAGAAATTACTTAGTAAAGGCTTTATCTGTCCGAGTACCTTCCCTTGGGGTGCTCTAGTATTGTTTATTAAGAAGAAAGATGGAAGTTTGCACATGTGCATAGATTAGAGACAGCTGAATAAGGTTACTATCTTTAATCAGTACCCTCTCCCTCGCATTGTTTATATGTTCGATCAGCTTCAACGACCTTCAGTGTTCTCTAAGATTGACTTAAAATCTGGTTACCATCAGTTGAAAATCTTACCATCAGACATTCCTAAGACCGTATTTCAAACCCAGTATGGGCACTATGAGTTTCTTCTAATGTCATTTGGGTTGATCAACACCCCATCTACTTTCATGGGCTTAATGAATGAAATATTCAAGCCTTATCTCGATTCTTTTGTCATAGTCTTCATCGATGATATTTTGGTATATTCTAAGAGTGATAAGAAGCATGAGGGTCATCTTAGAATTGTGTTGGGACTGTTGAAAGAGAAGGAGTTGTATGCAAACTTTTCAAAGTGTGAGTTCTGATTATCTTCTGTGTCCTTCTTGGGGCATATGGTTTTGGAAGATGGGGTGATGGTAGACCCATAGAACATAGAAGTAGATACGAATTGTCCTAGACCCACTTTAATGACGAAGTCCATAGTTTTGTAAGATTGGCTAGCTACTACAGCAGGTTCATTAAGCATTTTGCATCCATTTTTACTCACCTAACTTGCCTGACTCAAAAGTATATACCATTTATTTTGTCGGAGGAGTATGAAGAGAGCTTTCAAAAGCTCAAGACTTTGTTGACCACAGCTCCTATCCTTTCTTTGTCGATTGAAGGTAAAGATTTTATTGTGTATTGCGATGCCTCATAGTCTGGTTTAGCTGATGCATTGATGCATGAACAGAATGTAATTTCTTATACTTCAAGGCAACGTAAAGTGCATGATAAAAACTACCCTACGCATGACTTAGAGTTGGCTGCAGTGGTATTTTCCCTTAATATTTAGAGACACTGTTTGTACGGAGTACGTTGTGAAGTGTTCATAGACCACCATAGCTTGCAGCATGTCTTTACTAAAAAGGAAATGAACTTGAGGCAGTTGAAGTGGATGGAATTACTTAAAGACTATGACATCACCATCTTGTATTTTCCGGGTAAGACTAATATGGTGGCTGATGGACTGAGTAGGAAAACTGAGAGTATGGGTAGCTTGGCCTACCTGAAAGTTGGTAGGCTTCCATTAGCTAGAGACATTCAGGCTCTGGCTAACAGCTTTATGAGGCTGGATGTTCTGAAAGGGCTGGTTTACTAGCATGTGTAGAGGCAAGATCCTCTTTTCTTGAGCAGATAAAAGGTAAGCAATTTGATAACGTGAAATTGAGCAGGATTCGTGATAAGGTATTGTCGGGTAAGGCCAAGGAGTCCATCATTGACAATGAAGGTATTCTAAGAATTAATGGGCGAGATTGTGTTCCCCATGTTGAGGAGTTGATTCCCACAATCTTAGTAAAGGCTCACAGTTCTAAGTATTTTATACATCCTTGTATGACCAAGATGTACCGAGACTTGAAGCAACATTACTGGTGGAGCAGAATGAAGAAAGATGTAGTAGACTTTGTGGCTAAATTCCATAACTGCCAGCAGGTAAAGTATGAACATCAAAAGCCTAGTGGCACACTTCAGAGAATGCCCATTCCTGAGTGAAAGTGGGAGAGAATAGCCATAGATTTTGTGGTTGGCCTTCCTAAGACCATGGGAAAGTATTATTCATTATAGGTCATTGTTGACAGATTGACGAAGTTTGCACACTTCATTACTGTGCATGTGACTTATAATATGACCAAGTTGGCCAAGATCTACCTGAATGAGATTGTTTGATTGCATGGGGTGCCTATCTCTATTATTTTTGATAGGGCCACCTAGTTCACCTCTAATTTCTGGCAGAAGTTGCACAAAGAATTGGGGACAAGGTTAGACCTGAGTACAAATTTTCACCCTCAGACTGGCGGGCAGTCTGAGCGAATGATTTAAGTGCTAGAGGACATGCTTTGTGCATGTGTGATGGATTTTGGGGGTCATTGGGATCATTATTTAGCCCAGGCTGAGTTTGCATATAATAATTGTTATCACTCCAGCATACATGTCATGCCCCGAGGTTACCCCCTAGACGTAACATGGGACTTAGGACCACAAGGATCCCAAGATAACCCTTGGTCATAGCATTCTAAAGCATACCAAACATAAGCAGAAACATAGTAGATAAAGTCGAAATAGCATAAATGGATAGTCAAGCCGAGTAGGCATGCAAGATCCAAAAGACTCGAATACTATCTATATCTGAAAAGCCTCTAAATAATACATAAGGAGTTGGTAGGACAAGCCCCTATCTAACAATAAGTATTGAAGGGAAATATTGAACTAGACTCTACTAGCCCTCGGAGAATGAGGACTCGCCAACCCTCGTTGGATGGCCCACGAACTCTAGCCACGTGTCTGAGAATGGAAACCTGGATCTGCATCGTCAATAAGATGCAGCGCAAATATGCGTCATTACTATAGGATGTACTGAATATGTGAGATATGTGTAGATAATACAAAAAAAGCATGCTTAAAACTTAACTGAGAACGGAGGGGGTGCATAATAAGGGTATCATGAATAGATATTGTAATCCTAAATGATAAAACGTGATCTTAGAAGTCGAAGTCTCAATTTAAGACATCATAAGGTTTAGAAAACTTGAGAACGTTCATAAGGTGTTTTTTTTATAACCGGCATTAGACCATGGGAGCTACATGGAAATCTTACTTTCATAAATATCCGAGGAGACACTCTCAACTAATGAGGACTCCCTTTCATACAAGATATGACACTCTCGACTAATGAGGTCCATAGGCAACATTCTCTACTAACGAGGTCCATAGGTGACATTCTCTATTAATGAGGTCCTTAGGTGACATTCTCTACTAACGAGGTCCTTAGGTGACACTCTCTACTAACAAGGTCCTTAGGTGACATTCTCTACTAACGAGGTCTTTAGGTGATACACTCAACTAATGAGGCCCATAGATGACACTCTCTACTAATGAGGTCCTTAGGTTGCACTCTCTACTAACGAGGCCCATAGATGACACTCTCTACTAACGAGGTCCGTAAGTGGCACTCTTAACTAATGAGGCCCATAGATGACACTCTCTACTAATGAGTTCCTTAGGTGGCACTCTCAACTAACGAGGCCCTTCTTATTCCACTAGGTAATATGGTTTAGGGCTTGGGTTACTTAGGCCCTCTTCGCTCGATACTATAATACTACTCTTAAAACATGCTTGTAACCCATATAATAATCGAGACATAACAAGTGTCAAAATAATTGGAAAGCATAAAGACATGTCTAATTTCAAGCAAGGTCAACCATAAATTCTTTAGACTTAGCATAATCGTAGTTCAACTACTCTTTTCTTTCTAAATTCCTACTTGAAGATTTAGGCATGCAATTTCCATAAGGTACTTGAGATCATAATATCCATGCATGAAGTTGAGCGTAAAATCCATGGAGGAATCATGAGAAAACACTTAATAGGAAATCCCATGAAGATTGAATGAAAACCTCAACTTAGGAATTCATAACTTGGAAGGAATCATACTAAAATCAACCTTCATGCTTGGGATTACAAAACCAAGAAGAGAATCATAATCAAACCCTGAATAATCAATAGGAAATAATGAATTTAAAGATAGAAACTGATTTCATAAACTTTCCCCAAATTTAGATCAAAACCCTAATTTCATAAGTTCATAATTCAACATAAGGATTGGGGATTTTGGGCACAAGGGTGAAAGGAACCCATTGTTAAAGACCCACATACCTTGATTGAAGATAACCCACTTGAATTGGAAAGACTTAGGAGACTTGACTTGGATCTTGGAGACTTGCAGCTTGAGAGGAACTTTTCCCTTTTTGGATGAAGAATGAGGAAACTTAGGAGGGACTTAGGACAATATGGGTGAAAACCCTACTAGAAATAGTCAAAATGACTTCACTTAGTAGTTAAAAGGGTGGGTAATGACTAAAATACCCGTGGGACTTAACTTAGAAAAATCAGGAAATTAGGTCGGCTTCAGGAATCACGGGTTCGTCGATGGTCCGTCGTCCAAGAGGATGGACCGTCAAAGGGATCCATAATTTGACTTTAGGAGTCTGGAAGTTTCTGGATCTCAGGGAATACGGGTGAAACGATGACCTGTCGTCCAAAAGGACGGGTCGTCTTGTAACCCATTATTTCTGGGACCTGAAGGGAAGGTTTTTGAACTCTAAACGACGAGTCTCAGTTTAGGGTGGGATGAAGTTTCATCATCCAGAAGGATGGACCGTGCTTTAACTCATATTTCTTGGGACTCTTTTCTGGGGTCCTCTGAACAGGGACGACGAGTGTTCAGGACGGACCGTGGTTCCAAACCACGAACCGTCGTCTGACCCGTCATCTCTGAAAGCTTGAAATTTTATAGGATTTCAACTTAGACAGTTGAATACATTTTTGGGGTGTTATAATATCTCCCCATTGG
Organism: Jaltomata sinuosa; assembly: GCA_003996215.1. NCBI lineage: Eukaryota > Viridiplantae > Streptophyta > Magnoliopsida > Solanales > Solanaceae > Jaltomata > Jaltomata sinuosa. Next base: position 65,923 of record QJPP01001334.1, on the reverse strand, counting down.
GATCATTCATCCTCGAATGAAGACTAAACAAGGGAAAACTGAGGGGAAAACAGCCCAACCAATCCTCAAAACATCGAAATCAAGGAACAATCATGAAAACTGAACTTCTTAACTTGAAAACATGATAAACTAACTTCATAAAACATGTATGCATACTAGGATCATAAGAGAAATCAGTGGAATAGAATCGGAGGGACATACTAAGAAGGAAATAGTACTCCAAACTGAGACCGAATGATCCACCTCCAAACCTGGTGATACTCCCAACTTACTAGCAACACTACTAACTCTCCTCCACCTCAAAGTTTGACCAAACAATACCACGAGTAACATTAAATCAGTCACTCCAACTCTACTAGACCTGCAGAAGTGATTCTGGGAAGGACTGAGATAGGGAAATTTCCAACGAATTCTTCTTGGCTAAGACTGAATCACCAACAAGAATGAAATACAACGGGAGTTCTAAAAGCCGCTAAAGACTAACTTCAAACTTGCAAACACTAAGGGAAGTCATACAAGAGTAAAGAGGCATCGAGGGTCAATAAAACACACACATATATAAAGGAGACCTCCAACGTACCAGTAACCACGTTCGGGGAACCCTCCTGGTCCTGGTGGGATGACATAGCATAAAGGCAGTCCTAGTGCTGACCACCACCGGAACCAAAAGTCATACCCTGCTGGGCCAGTCGACCTCCTGAGGATGCTGGATCAAACTAAGTACTACCACCTCTTTGTCCCTTCTTAGAAATAGGGAAATCCCTAAGCTTGTGGCCAACCTGACCACACCAGAAACATCTGTCTGAACCAGCTAGACACTCACCATGATGACTCTTACCACATGTGTTGCAAGTAGGGTAAGGAGTCCCTTTTGCAATACTACCCTGCGAATAATAACCTAATCCATCACCTGCCTGGTCATAAAGAGGCATGAGGGACTGAATAGGATCACTAGCTGAAGAGTGCACAAGTCCTGATGACCTCTTCTGAAAAAAAGAACGGTGTCCATCCTCGGACCTCTGATGGCTGAACTCTGAACTCTCGGATCTGGCTCTCTTGTTCTCCCTAGCTATCTCCCTCAACTTGTCTCCCTCGATCTGATGGGCATGAGTCATGAGTCGGGCAATATTCATATCACTCAACAACATAGCGGACCTACATTCTTTCTTCACCAAATTTGACACTCCGTAGATGTACTTACTCATTTGATCATGTGGGTCTACTACCATATATGGAGCATACCTAGACAACTTAGTGAACCTCAGGTTGTACTCCTGAACTGACATCGATCCCTGCCTCAAGTTCACAAACTCCTTGACCTTAACTTACCTCAACTCTTGGGGAAAGAACCGGTCGAGGAAAGCTCTCTCAAAATGATCCCAAGTCATAGGGACCACATCCCTAGCTCTAGCCTCTCTCCACTGTGAAAACCAGATAGGATCCACTTCCTTTAATTGGTAGGATGCTAGCTCCACACTCTCAAGTCCAACCACCCGCATCACAACAAAGACCTTCTTCACTTCATCCATAAAATTTAATGGATCTTCACCAACCCTCGAACTCCAAAACTCAGGCGGGTTCATGCAAATGAACTCTCAAACTCTACCAGCAACTGCTCCACTTAGAGGGTGCATGGGGATAGGCGCCTGATAATTGGCTCAAGTGGCCAAAATCTAGGCTAGAAAATGGATGGCATTTCTAAATCCCTCATTCATGACATCTAGAATCAGAACGGGAGGAACAACATTCTGAGCGGCTCAGAGAGGCATCGCACGTCGAGGAGGCATAGTCTAAAATGTACAAGATAAGAATTAGAGGGACATAGGAGTTAAGCTCTATCGCACGACATAATCATGAAAGAAGTGAAGTTTTCTAAGACATCTCATAGCTTCCATATCATATGGGTGGCGCACTTCACACACATGAAAAAGATTCCACTCGATTCGGCTTTCAGACATCCTAGAACTCTTGAACCTGGCTCTGATACCAAGTTTGTCATGACCCGAGGTTACCCCCTAGATGTAACATGGGACTTAAGACCACAAGGATCCCAAGCTAACCCTTAGTCATAGCATTCTCAAGCATAGCAAAGATAAGCGAAAACATAGTAGATAAAGTAAAAATAGCATAAATGGATAGTCAAGCCGAGTAGGCATGCAAAATCCGAAAGATTCGAATACTGTCTATGTCTGAAAAGCCTCTACATAAGACATAAGGAGTTTCTGGGACAAGCCCCAAGCTAACTCTAAGTATTGAAGGGAAAATACTAAACTAGACTCTACTAGCCCTCGGAGAATGAGGACTTACTAACCCTCGTTGGATGGCCCACGAACTCTAGCCATGTGTCTGAGAACGAAAACCTGGATATGCATCGTCAATAAGATGCAGCGCAAATATGCGTCAGTACTATAGGATGTACTGAATATGTGAGATATGCGTAGATAATACAAAAAAAAAGCATGCTTAAAACATAACTGAGAATGGAGGGGGTGCATAATAAGGGTATCATGAATATATATCATAATCCTAAATGATAAAACGTGAGCTTAGAAGTCAAAACCTCAATTTCAGACATCATAAGGTTTAGAAAACTTGAGAACGTTCATAAGGGTTTTTTTTTATAACCAGCATTAGACCATAGGAGCTACATGGAAATCTTACTTTCATAAATATCCTAGGAGACACTCTCAACTAACGAGGACTCCTTTTCATACAAGATATGACACTCTCGACTAACAAGGTCCATAGGTGACATTCTCTACTAACGAGGTCCATAGGTGACATTCTCTACTAACGAGGTCCATAGGTGACATTCTCTACTAACGAGGTCCTTAGGTGACATTCTCTACTAATGAGGTCCTTAGGTGACACTCTCTACTAACGAGGTCCTTAGGTGACATTCTCTACTAATAAGGTCCTTAGGTGACACTCTCTACTAACGAGGCCCATATATGACACTCTCTACTAACGAGGTCCTTAGGTGGCACTCTCTACTAACGAGGCCCATATATGACACTCTCTACTAACGAGGTCCTTAGGTGGCACTCTCAACTAACGAGGCCCTTCTTATTCCACTAGGTAATGTGGTTTAGGGCTTGGGTTACTTAGGCCCTCATCGCTCGATACTATAATACTACTCTTAAAACATGCTTGTAACCCATATAATAACCGAGACATAACAAGTGTCAAAACAATTGGAAAGCATAAAGACATGTCTAATGTCAATCAAGGTCAACCATAAATTCTTTAGACTTAGCATAATCATAGTTCAACTATGCTTTTCTTTCTAAATTCCTACTTGAAGATTTAGGCATGCAATTTCCATAAGGTACTTGAGATCATAATATCCATGCATGAAGTTGTGTAAAATCCATGGAGGAATCATAAGAAAACACTTAATAGGAAAGCCCAAAAAGATTGAGTGAAAACCCCAACTTAGGAATTCATAACTTGGAAGGAATCATACTAAAATCAACCTTCAAGCTTGGGATTTTAAAATCAATAAGAGAATCATAATCAAACCCTAAATAATCAATAGGAAACCATGAATTTAAATATAGAAACTGATTTCATTAACTTTCCCCAAATTTAGATCAAAACCCTAATTTCATAAGTTCATAATTCAACATAAGGATTGGGGATTTTGGGCACAAGGGTGAAATGCACCCATTGTTAAAGAACCACATACCTTGATTGAAGATAACCCACTTGAATTGGAAAGACTTAGGAGACTTGATTTGGAGCTCGGAGACTTGAAGCTTGATAGGAACTTTTCCTTTTTTGGATGAAGAATGAGGAAACTTAGGAGGGACTTAGGATAATATGGGTGAAAACCCTACTAGAAATAGTCAAAACGACTTCACTTAGTAGTTAAAAGGGTGGGTAATGACTAAAATACCCCTGGGACTTAACTTAGAAAAATCAGGAAATTAGGTCAGCTTCAGGAATTGGAGGGTTGGTTGACAATCCATCATCCAAGAGGACGGGCTGTTAAAGGGATCCGTAGTTTGACTGGAGGAGTCTGGAAGCTTCTGGATCTCAGGGACTACAGGTGAAACGATGACCCATCATCCAGAAGGACGGACCATCCTGTAAACTGTTATTTCTGGGACTTGAAGGGAAGGATTCTGAACTCTGAATGACGAGTCTCAATTTAGGGTGGGATGACGGTCCATCATCTAGAAGGACGGACCGTGCTTTGACTCGTCTTTCCTGGGACTCTTTTTTGGGGTCCTCTGAAACAGGGACAACAAGTGTTCAGGATGGACCGTGGTTCCAAACCATGAACCATCGTCTGTCCCGTCATCTATGAAAGCTTTAAATTTTCATGGATTTCGACTTAGAGAGTTGAATACATTTCTGGGGTGTTACAATAGATATGGCCTCGTTCAAAGCTTTGTTTGGGAGGAGGTATAGATCTCACATTGGTCAGTTTGAAGCAAAGACTTTGGTATGGACTTGGTAAGAGACTCTATGGAAAGGGTGAAGTTCATCCAAGGAAAATTTCTAGCAGCTCATAGCTGGCAGAAAGAGTATGCAGATATAAAGGTTAGAGATATACACTTTATGGAAGGTAAGCAAGCCTGGCTCAAGGTTTCACCCATGAAAATTGTTATGCAATTCGAAAAATGAGGCAAGTTAAGTTTGAGGTATATTGGATCCTTTGAGATTCTTTAGAAGGTGGAGCCAGTGGCTTATAGGTTCTCTTTTCCACCTAGTTTATGGAATTTCATCACGTATTCCATATTTCAATGCTCAAAGAGTACCACGAAGATGGTAATTAAAACCTCTCTTATGAAGAAGAGGTCGTTGTTATTCTAGATCGAGATGTTCAAAAATTTAGAACCAAGAAAATTGCACCTGTGAAGGTCCAGTGGAAGAACCATCCTGTTGAGGAGGCCAGTTGGGAGACTGAGGCAGACATGCGAGAAAAGTATCCTCACTTGTTTATCGATTCAGTTAATCCTCATTTTCCCCATGTTTTCCTTCTCATTATTGTTTAGGAATGAATGATTGTTTAATTGATATCTAATATAATAATTTATTCCATTGTTACACTGAAATAAAGCATAAGTACCCAGCTATAAAAGTCCCTAAGGTAAGAATTGAAAATCTCAGTGTAGGGTGAGCTTAGATGAAAATATAGTATTTTGTGTTGTAAAGGTGATTCGTGTCTCGTATTATATTATGGTATCTATTTTGAGATAGCCAACTATCGTAGGATTCCATAGGAAGTTTCAGGATGAGAATCGGAATTATAGAACTCTAGATATGATAGTTACTATATTTGGAATAATTAGTGGTGTCTATAAAATAATGTGTGTTGTGAAATGAGGGCTTGGGCACGAGAACATCGTGTTTGGAAATTTCCATTCATAGAAATAGAGGACACCTCATCGTGATAGTCATTAGGATGATACGATCCTCATCGCGATGACCCATCACGATAAAGAGTCATCCATCGTAACAGGAAAATAGGATAGTATGTCTGGGTGACCTGCAGTTTTCTAAGTCATTCCTCTCATTATTCTATTTCGTTCTAAAGCTCCAATAAGTGGGTTTTTCGGGAAAACTAAGGTAATATTCATCATTTAAGGTAAGTAATCCATAGAACTCTTCGTTTAATGATTATTAATCTTTCTTGGACCTTGGGGGAAGGATTAATGGTAGATTTCTTACAATTAAGCCCTAGAAGCATGAACTTGGGGAAGAACCTATGGATGGGTGTAAAATCACCTAGAATTAATCTTAGGATGTATATTTTGATCTTCTAGTATGTTATAGATTGTAATTAACTTGATTAAAGATAATGGAGAACCTTGGGTTCCATAAAGGTGAAACCTTTAGGCATAAAAATGGTGAAAAAGGTATGAACTTGGTTAGAAACCTTGAATATTAATTCTAAAATGCAATATGGCTAATTAATGATTTATTAACCCTTGAGAAATGCTAGAAACCTCGTTTAAAGGGTGGAATTAATGGGTTGAATTTCCAAAGCCTAAAATAAAGGGTTATTGGCTTATTACTCTTATATTATTCCTATTTTAGACCTTGTGCATTCCAAAGAGTTAAGAAAGGATAAGGCAGTGGTGAATTAGCTTGCGGGTGTTATTCTTCACTCGAGGTAGGTTATGATTTGAATTAGAGTTAAGACTCACCTTATTAAATATTTGTAGTGAAATTGTGTAACTCGCGATTGGTCTTTGGATATGGTTGTATTATATATGTTTTTCCTGTTATGCTTGTATGAATAGGCCAAATGAACAAGAAGGGATAAGAGACATAAAATGGCTAAGTGTGATAGTGTCTTGTGCACTGAATATCTTTATTAGAAATAGGTCTGAGAGCCTAGTTATATAGATATTATTGTTGATATATTTGCTACAGATCAGATACCACATTGGTATTGTATATGGACACCTAGGGTCCCCTGCAGGTCATTGCTAGTGTGCAAAAATAAGATCCATAGCATGTGTGTACACTTGTTTACCTTGTTTTGTATTATTGTATTGCTTACTATGATGAGTTGGCTGAGAACTGAGGTGAGACTAGATATACAGATGATATGAGCAAAGATTGATGGACATAGTGATATGTGAGATAGTTGTAGAGAGTGATACTTTTTTCCCCTCTAATAATGATATTCTATGAACTGTGAACTTGAGATTGTTGCCGTTGAATTGATTTGAAAGACTATATGTTGGTTCATTATATGCTAAGTATTGAAGTCCTTTTACTTGTTATATGCTTTGCTATTTTTATGTTATATTATTGGATCGGACTATGATACTTACCAGTACATAGTGTGTTGTACTGATAGTATGTTGTGCTCTTCTTTTGTTGAGTGCAGACCGTGTTTCAGAGGCTGAGATGCAACCTCGGTAAGAATAAAGAGCTTGACTGTAGATCTAAGGGTGAGCACTACTTCTCATGCTGCCATAGATCCTCTACGAGATGTTGTCCTTCTTTCGAACAATAGAACTCTTACTTTTACTACTTTTAGACCTTGTTAGATATATTAGACAATGTTGGTTTAGAGTTCGAAATGATGACTCTCAGTTTTTGGGGGTATACTTTAGTGATGACTTTCGCACGATTTTCATATATTATATTGGATGATTCTTTTATAGATAGTTCAGGCTAGTTTTACTGTTTACTCTTCTAAAATTGGCTAATTATTAGACTACAGTTTGGGTTGTTTGGGTCTCCCACCAGAGGGTTAACATGGGTGCCAATCACGGCTCGGCTGGATCATGAAAATAAACCCATTATGGATAACTCGTTTTACACCATCAAGCATTTGAAATACTGGTCCAAAAATCTCATGTTTAGCAAGTGAGTTCAATTTTGATTGAATTGCGTTAGTAATGACCCTTCCGGTCATTTTCACATTTACGCCTTTTTTGTACTGTTAGAGCCTTCCTGTAGTGGCCCCAAGTCATTTATGGCTTTCTAGGACTGGTGGTTTGTTTCCATGGCCGTTCGTTTGGCCGTTATGTCTGTTTCCCTATTTTAAAGCTAAAACTTAGGAAATCGTTAACTTAGGTCAATATTCTTAGCTAACGTGCTCAGAATCGAAGTTTGACAGCTCTGTTAGCTCTGGAACGTTGAGTTTGGTCTAGTTGGACCTTTAGTCGAGGCTTGAGAACTTTTGGTGTGGGTTTTATGTTGATTTTTCTTTTTTCAAGCCATTTAAAGTTAAAAGTTGAACTTGGGTCAGCTTTCGATGATCGGAGCATCAGATTCAAAATCTGATGATTCCATCAACTCCAGAATGATGAGTTTGGGTTAGGTTGGTAGTTTGTTCGAGCCCCGGGTGAGCCAGGCTGATTTTGGCTAGTTGGTTGGTTTTAGTTAGTGTTGACTTGTGTCAATATTCCTCAAAAAATGATCTCGTATGGAAGTTTTGTCAATTTCATTGGGTTCGGAACGTCGTTTCCACTCTATTAGCATTATTAGTTTTTGAATATCAGGTTCTGATCGTGCCCGGAATACCCTGTAAAAATTCTTAGTGCAGCTGGTTTGATGCAGTTGCAGGCCTTCAGCGCCAACAACGCCCAGGCAGCGCGATCGCGCTAGCCTGTGGACTGCCCTTGTGCGTGATGGCACCAGGCCAACACTAATGGTGCTTAGGCCAGCGCCGATGGTGCACCCTGCGCGTGATTGTGCCTTGGCATGGGCATCCCTTGTGCGTGATGGCATTGGTTTAGCGCCAATGGCGCTGACCAGCACCCATATGGTATATATTCTTGGTCTTTAATTTTTCTAGCCCTTTTCTCTCATATTTCCAACTCCAAACTCAAAATTTCTCTCCACCAAAGTGCTCTAAACAGTTCTTAGTCTTGGGAATTCCTCCTAATTATCGAGAATATCATTTCCTTGGCGTTGGGTAAGTTCTTCTTCTCCAAACTTTGCTTCTTCACCATTGTTAGAACCTCCATTGTTTCGCATTCTCCCAAGCTTGAAATTCTTGTAAAAGTTGCCCTTGGTGATTTCATGTTCGTGGGTTTGTGGAACTCACTGCTTTGGTGTAAATTCTCTCATTATGGTAAGTAATTCTTGCTCAATGTCCGATTTTCATCCTTAAAATTCCACCATTAAATCCTCTCTTGTACGGGTTGTTTTTGTGCCTTCCTCTTGGCCAAAATTGCTCAATTTTGGAGCATGTCTTCTTGACAGTGTTGTGGCCATTGTGCTTCTTTCCATTTGACCCAAAATTCAACCCGGCTATTATTATAGCAATATGGGTGTCCTTAGTCTCTTTTTAATGTGTTATTCGTGTTTTTGATAGTTTGATTATCATTCGGAGCTTCTCAGAGCGGTTCAGCCTCGGCCATCTTTGTTCCAGCAGCTTATTGCCAGACGATAAGTAGGTTACGGTCTAAAGTCCCTAGACTTTGCATATATCGGATAAAATTATACTAATGGTATCCTTGGGTTGGGTTATTAGTTTGGCACCACAGACCTTGATCGTTTTTCCCTGTCCATCCCATTTCTTTCCTCTGTTGTGTGTAGTACTCCTTGTAGTTTTATGTGTGTGGCCTTGTTTTGACTCTGGACCATAAATGGTGGGCTATTGGGGGGGTGTCTGTGAGTCTCGGATGTCGTTATCACAATTCTAGGTTGGTTATTTGTGTTGCAGAGTGATTGGAGCATGTGCAAGGCCGATAGGTTGGTTGTGAGTCATTGGGTTGTTATCTATGATTGATCATCTCATTTCCATGCATTTAAAGAGGATTTTTACCATATTTACTATGGTTTTGGCTCCGAGCCTACGTTTATTGATTTTCTAAACTTTGTATAGCCCTGGGGCCCCATTTTGGATGGAAATGACTTGGAAATGGTTTTGGTCTTTATTTGTGGATCTTCTTGGGGTAAAGGTTTTAAAGTATGGTTTCTATCATAGTTTTTACTACTATTGCTAGACTCAGCAGGGCCGTAGTGCTAAATGGATATTTTTACTGATTTGAGGTGGTATTAGACTTAGTCAAACCGACCATCAGAGATATTTTACTACTGTTTTAGAATCGGTTATGCCCGAGCACCTTTGGTGGGGGTTTTGAGTTGTATTTCGTTGTTTTAGACCTGGACAGAGTCTGGGCATGCATATTTGAGATTTGAGTCTCCAGCTTGGATCTGGATCCATTCTGGATGATATTTTTGAGATTGAGTTATAGTATAGGGTCCGGGACCTTCATGGACCTTGCCGATCTGGACCAGGGGCATTGAGCTGCATGTGCCGGAGGAGAGGTATACAGTGGAGTAGAGGTATACGGGCAGTGTCCTTCCATGGAACCTACCTGTTGGGCCCGTTCGGTGCCGAAGGAGGTACATACAGAGTTACTGTTCCACCCAGAGATCTTCATGCATCATATCATTCATTGTTTGAGGCTCCACCCTTGTTTGTTGAGTGTACGCTCCGAATGTATCGGCAGCTGGAGGGTTTTGTTTTCACTTATTTCCGCTCCTCGGTTGTATGGGCGGCCGGGGGACTATAGGTAGACTCTTTATTACTCTATCACAATATTATTTTCCTGGCATGGTTGTATATGAGGTTGGATACTGAGAGATTATTGGTTTCTTGACTTGAGATTTGTATGCTTAGTGTGGTTATTAATTCCTATTCCCGAGCATGACTATATTTATTCTTCTTCCCCACTCCCCGTCTACCTGAGGTTACCGGTATACCACTCACTTCCAAACTTCTTATACATACTGTTATTGCGAGGATCCCAGGTGTATCATTTCTTACTTTCACATGTGCCTGTTGTGTATATTCTACTTGCTAGCCTTGTATGTTGTCTTCTGCTTTCTTCCCTCTGGACTAGTTTCTATGTACTTTTTCATAGATTTCCGTGACTATTTGCTTCTATTCTGCCTGTTACTACGCTTTTATCTTATATGTGCCCAGCCGGCCTATGATACCTACTAGGTACCATTCACTTCGCATTTGGTTCTCATACTATACTCTGCATCTTCTGGAGCAGATCCTAGTGTGAGCCATCATCATTAGCTCGTGGAAGACTCGTGCGAGGAGACTTAGAGCATCCAGACTAAGGGTGAGCTCTAGGCGACCATAGCTTGACTTTAGTTTATCTTTTATATATTTTGTACTCTCTTAGCTTCAGAAACATGATGTATATGTATTATTTTGGGTCCCTTTTGTACTCCTTATGTAGATCTGGCTCTTATTTACCATGATATCAGATTTTGGGTGTTGGCTTAGCTTCTGTATGTTATATATATATACTCGTGTTGTTACTTTTCTTCTCGTATAACCCTTGCTTTTGTTTATATTACCTGATCTTCCGCTTACCTGTTAGATGGTAGCCCATTACTAATAATTCTGGGCTATGGGAATTGGTTCACCTACTAAGGGGTTGTAGGTGCCATCATGACCGAGAAATCGGGTCATGACAGCCTCTTGCCGTTATGGGCAATCACATCTTTGTTGACATTCTTCTATAGATAGAGATTCCTGATCCTTACTGTCATTCATAATATTCAACGCAATATTATATGCAAAAATATTATTCACCATAAATTTTTATCGAATCAAATTTATTTCATTACTAGTAAAACTTATTCACAGTGGCCCACTTGAGTCTCGAATCACTGATTTCATCAGGAATATCAGGATTGACCATATCTTGAATCCTTTCATGAAATACTTTTATTGTTTCATTTTAATCATTTTTCGTGCTTTGTTTTCTAGGATTTTTATCATAGAACTCAATTATCTACCATGCTTCAGATGTGTATGAGATTCAAAAGCTATGAAATTAGTAGGTTATCCTATTGGGATATTAATTCGGATAGGCACATTCTTTGCATGGATATATGACTTAGTTATTCTTTTCAAATCAATAAAATGCGTCTGGCATTTAATTTATTATTTCTTGCAAATGGATGATCCTCTAGACTTCCTGTTTGCATATGAATGTGAATCAAAATGAGATAAAGATAAAACCTTTCAAGTAATTTCTCTTTTATCCTTTTTCTCTCCCCTTAATTGCGTAAAATTTGTTTAACAAATTGATAATTTTCATATCGAGTAGTAAATAAATCTTTCATTAATAGTTTAAGATAGCGAATAATGGAGTGTGATTCAAACCCAACATATATTCTAACCTTCTTGGGGGTCTATCTTAGTGTAAGTTACCCTCATTCAACATATTTGTGGTTCAATCAATAACATGCTCTGCTTTGTGTCAGGAATCTTTGCTCTCCTCTTTTGCATTTTCGTTGATGTGATGGTGCTACGGACACATATACAACACATTTAAAAATATGTAGATGAGCAATATTTGGTTCATGATAAAAAAAAAAAACTAATGGTGAAGGAGAGGATTTATTGTAATGAGTAAGTCTTTGACGAACAAGTGATGTTGCATGTAAGATACCATGACACTAGATGGTAGCGGATAACCTTATTTTCATAAGTTGTTATATTTTTATTACTTGTAGGTGATCAATAAATGACTCAGTAAGGTCATTTTGAGTATGTATAAGAGCTACATGATGTTCAACTTTTATCTCAACTGATAAATAATAATTAAAATCATCAAAAGCTTGGGATGTAAATTTCAAGCATCATCGAGGCAAATAATCTTAATAGGATAATTTAAAAATTATCCCCTTAATCGTATTATTTGTGGCAATAACTTCGAAAATATCATGTTGCGAGACAATAGGAGGCACACATGAGATCATCTTGAAGATACATCTTTTATGACCATAAAATATCAAATTTGGATACTTTGAAGTATTTTATGCGCGTTAAGGTTGCTGGGGATCCTACCAGAGTATTTTTTGTGTCACTAAAGGTACGCCTTAGACATCATCTATGAGGCCAAATTGTTGGGAGCCAAACCAATTGGCACACCCTTCAAACAAAATCATTTGTTGGCACTAACATATGACTCAGACCATCCGAATTTAAAGCAATACCATTGATTGATGATTAATCGTCTTATCTATCTGTGTTTCTCCCGACTAGAGTTGTCATACTACATGCACACATTATCTCATTTTATGCAGCACCTGAAGGAGGCACATTGGGATGTGGCCTTGAGGATAGTACATTATTTGAAGAAGAACGTAACACAGGATAAGAAATAGTAATGCAAAGGGATTTTAACCTTCGGTTCTACAAATGGTGTGACTCAGATTGGGAAGGATGCCCACTTACCCAGAGATCACTTATAGGGTGGTATATTACACTTGAAAATTCGCCTATGTCATGGAAGACCAAAAAATAGCTCGTAGTCCCTCGCTCTTTCGCGTAAAGTAGAATACCGATCAATGACCTTGATCGTTTGTGAATTGAAATGGATAAAAGGTATCTTGAACAATTTGGCGTGGATCATTAGTATCCGATTAATGTGCGATGTGATAGTCAAGCGTCGCTATATATTGCACGAAATTTGGTGTTTCATAAATGAACCAAACACATTAAAGTGAATTTTCACAATGTACGGGATGAATTGTTGGTCGATCGTACAACTTCAAGCTATGTTTTCACGAATGACCAGTTGGCTGATATTCTTACAAAGGCGTTAGGAAGATCACAGTATGAACATCTACTTGACAAGTTGAGCATTCGAGATCGTCATGCTCCAATTTGAGGGAGGATAATGAAGTAAATATTATGTTAAATTATATTTATGGTAGTTATCTAAATGTAATAATTATGAAAATGAATCATTGTAGTTCTATTAGGAAAGTGAAGGAATTATTGTAATCCTATTTGGATACGGAAGCCAAGCCTAAGCTACAGAAAAAGTTATATTGTGAATGAACAATAAAAAAGAAAGAGATTTTTTTTTTCAAAAATGTGTCTCTTACTCTTCGTTTCCGCATCTTTATTTTAGCAAATGTCTCTAAGAGCAAGGGAGCAACTCCAACCACTCTCCTATTTTCTCTTTCTTCAATATTATATTATTATTTTTATTTCAATTACATTTTTTACATTTTAAAATAAATTATTTCTTCTATGTTTACATAATCACCTCATATTATTCATATTTTTTTTCAAAATCTTCATATAGTATAAAATTATTTTTTACCTCAAATTTTTAAATAAAATAAATTTTAAGAGAATATTATATAAATTACATATTAATGGACAATTCAAATAAAAGGAAAATCATAAATGAAATACAATTAAATAAATATTACAACTTAAAAAAATGTTCAACTTTCAAGATTATTACGTTGCTCCCATAAATGCTCTACTAATGTATTACGATGTTCAAAATGAGCATTTCATGTTCCCCTATTCTAATTTAACAATTGCATCACTTTTAGATTAAATTATAAATTAATTACACATTTTATACGTATATTTTTTTATGTGATGATATTTTCTTACAACTATAAATTATAATAAAATTAACTTATATCTTAAATAAAAATATTATTTATGAAAATTAAATTAAAAATAACATAAATTAATATAAATTTAAAATTACATTAAAAAAATTACGAATATTAGGGACTTAATTAATGGTTTTATATAATTTAAAACATGTAAAATAAAAATATTGAGTACTAAAAATAATAATAAAATAATGAATAGTAAAATACAGAGCATGAATAATAGCTCTCAATCATCCTCTCTATTTATGGAGAGTAGAGAGTAAAATAGAGAGTGGTTGAAAAAGTCACTCTCTATTTTTACTCTCTATTTACATAGAGTAGAGATTAATTTAGAATGTGGTTGGAAATGGCCTAAAGGGGCACAAATTGCCATTGTTTACTTAATTGTTAGATGGTCTATCACCATCACACGTCTAGAAACATACAAATGGTGACAAAGATCAATAAATCCAAACACATAATATGCAAACGGGTAAGAGTTGCAAAAACCGCTGCTCATTTTTGGATCAGTGACTTGTCATTAAGTTTGATATTGAAACACTTGCAAATTGATTTATCTCTCCACCAACACTTGCTCCTCGAGGATCCAAAAAGTGGTTCTTTTTCTTGTGTTGCCTCCCAATTGTTTAAACCTTTGAGCCAAAAGCAGCTTTAGTGGAATAATCCACTGTTACCTGATATCATGATTTCTTCCTCCTGCTCCATGTGTCTGACAATAAAAGTCTCTGCTCACTTAGAAGCTTCTCTGCAATTTGTTCGTGCTACTTTTCTATTTAGTGCATTCAATTTTATTTTTTTAGTAATTATTTAATTTCAACTTTTTAAATCACATGTTAAGATCAGAAAATTAAAAGATATTTTGATAGTTTTGACTTATCTCTAATTTAAAATCACAAGATTCAAATTATTTTTTTTACTTTTTTAAATTTCGTGTCGAGTTAAAATAGGACAAATAAATTAAAATAGAGGGAGTATTTTTTTGTGTGGTGTGTGACTATATTCATTACTCTTTTTGTAACTGTAAGTTTGGAAATATATATTTCTTATAAATATTAAGGACTAGTTTGCTCATGGAAATTATTCATGTTTTTTTTTGGAATTTTATCACTTTTGTTTGTAAATCACTGTTTGGTTTTGGAAAAATCCAAAACCCTGTTTTCACTTTCAACTTCTTCACTTTTATTAGTATATTTTTTTTTCAAATTTTACCCTAAATTTTTTATTTTCATAAAAATGACCCCTTTAAAATTATATTTCATATTTAAATTATATTATATGTTTAAATCATATTTCATGTTTTTTTAGAAAAAGTATACAAACAATTAAATATTATTTGCAATCTTCAACTCCAATTTCAAATATAAAATGAAAAAATATTTACAATAATATGTAGTAGCTCATATGTGAAATAATATATGACTGTATAGGGGAAAATTGAATCGAGGACACGTGGCACCCTCCGAGAAAGCTGCGTTGGTAAGCACAGCCCAGAAGGGTCTTTTCAGGACAAAGAAGGGAATACGTCCCTAATGAAGAAAGATACGACGAAGCACGATACGACGAAGCACTCGCCTAGTGATGGGCCAGAAAAGGACGAACCCTGCCAGAATCTTCAGAGGCGCGGATAGGCCTGTGTCAGGGGAAAGGACGCGAGACTGCAATCTGTCATGACCCTCAGTTAGCAAAAGACACGTGGCCTAAACGGTCCTTAGGGTTTAGTCATGAAGGCCCATAGTGGCGAAGGCCCAACAATGTAAAGCAATAAATAAGACACTCTCTCACTTGTAAAAGAATCATTTTTTGGCCCTCTCTTATATTTTGTATCAGTATAACGTTAGTTGCTTGATCTCTAAATTTTCGTTGTGGTCCTTTACTTTGTCGTTCTGAATATTCGTCGGTGGCATAATTCTGCTCTTGGTTGCTCTCGAGAATGGTCTCGGTCAGCTTAGTTCATTTCATTTTACTTACTTATCATTGTCTTTTTACTATTGCCGTCTTCCCTTAATCGTTGAATGCACTAACCGCTAACAAATCGATAACACAAGCGAGGTTAGATCGTAACACGTACTCTTGATTTACCTACAAATTCAGTTGTACCAAATCTACGGTAAACAATGACATTATGTGACTATCTATTTTGAGATATTGCTCTTTTAGAGCATATTTGATTGTATGTTCAGATAAATTATCCATGTTGAGTGATTTTGCTATTTCTTAAAAATTGGGGTATAAATAATATCTGAAAAAAGTATATTCAAATTTTAAATATTTTTTTATAAAAAGTATGGTCAAACACAACACTTATTTTAAAAATTACAAATAAAATGAATAATATTTATTTTCATGGTCAAATGTCTACTAACTTTATGTTATATAATGAGGGAACCCATCGATGGTCTAAAGTTGACACTAAGTTTTACTTAGACACTTTAACTTAGCTTTGTTCATTTTAAATACCTTATGTAAGGATCCGCTATGACATTTTGACACTTTTTGCTGACATGACATAGTGAATGTGATATACTCATTAATGGCGCGTAAGAGGTGGTATTTACTTAGCCAATTTTCATTTTATTTTTCTCTTCTTCTTCTCCATTTCTGAAGCCACTAACTCCCACCATTTTCCTAAGTTTAAACTCCTTCAATGGAAGTCCAATTTTTTTATTTAAGTCTGATCTTATTTTAAACGTATTCTCCCCCATTTGTAAAGATGCAATCTCCCCTTCAACTCGTTGATTTTCTTTTATCGGAATATTTCCGTCAGACCCACAAACTTAATTGAGTGTTTAAATAGATTTTCTCTTATTTTTTCTTTTTTCTTTTTCTTCTCCTCTATTTGTGAAGATGCAATCTCTCATCTAAATCTATAATTGTTGTTGAAGAAAATCTGAATCGTAAAGGTGATAAAAATGAGTTCATTTCCTTTTTTTCTTTATGAAATTTGTCTGAAAAAGAGGCCAGAGGTAAGAAGAGCAGAGTGTGAAAAAGAACTTTTAATAAGTTTTTCTTTAAGAGATAGAAAGAGTTTCAGGATATGGCGGAGAAGACGATGGAGGGACGGGGATGGGGTGTGTGATTGTGTTCTGCAAAAGATTGGAGAAGATGATCTGTTGGGGGGTGGGGGGTGGGGGGTGGGGGGGGATTGGTAAAGATTTTAAAATAGTTTTTTTTACTTAAAATGGCACGTGTGGTTATTTAACTAGTTTTTTGCCATGTCATCAGCGTGTCTATTACACTCTCCTTATTCTTTTTTTTGATTGTCAAAATAGTGTCAAAATGACACAAGGGGCTCCTATAAAAGGTGTTTAAAATGAACAAGACTAAGCTGAGGTGTCTAAATAAAATTTGGTGCTAACTTTAGAGAATCACCGATGAATTCTACCTTATATAATTTGAAGTAAAGAAGAAGAATTATAAAATAAAGATAAGCCCTCGGTAGTTTGTACTGTTAGACATCTTTTCCAGACATTTTTTTTAACTCTATCATGTAATGTGTCACAAAATTTACGCAATATTTTCATATAGGATGCCTTCTGTATGAATCAGACCGAGAAATTTAATGCAATATGTTATCGATTTATTCAAGCATCAACAAAGCGACTTGAGTTTAAACCTAGGCTGTGTGTTTGATATCTTGACCCATAAATGCAACCCTTATATCATGTCCAAACTTGATCGGAACTCATAAATAGTGACTGACTCCAGCCATCCACTTCTCCTCGTCTCACGCAAAATAGAGTGTGGGCATGGGGAGTGGGGCAATTGGTT
Organism: Jaltomata sinuosa; assembly: GCA_003996215.1. Lineage (NCBI taxonomy): Eukaryota > Viridiplantae > Streptophyta > Magnoliopsida > Solanales > Solanaceae > Jaltomata > Jaltomata sinuosa. Next base: position 48,274 of record QJPP01001334.1, on the reverse strand, counting down.
TTGATATGCCCAAAATCCACCGGCAATGTGAGGAAGCTCATTTTGATGACTTTCTAACTCTCTTCACTCAAAAAGTTGATTTATTTTTCACCACTCATTCCATTCTAGCTACTGATAGGGTCTTTTCTGGTTTTGTCCATTTCCCATCTTTTTCTACACAGGAAACCCCACCAATTATCTTTAGATAGAGAGAGAAAGAATTTCTTCAGGGAAGGAAAAAAGAATGACAGATTAGCTGCTCCAGTTTTTCTTATCCTTGTTCCTTCTCTCTCCCAAAATTTTCCTTCTACTTTTCTCTTGCTTTTCTTTTGTTTTGTTTATAATCTTATTCGTATTCTGATCAATCCGAAACTGTAATTGTCTTTCTTGTGTTCTTTGTTTTAAGGTATCTATTGTGGCATTGTCTTCTTGTTGACATTCTTGTCGTCTCGTCAATTATGATAAAGCTGTTACCTTTTTTTCCTTTTGTAACCAATCCATTGATGCAGATTTTAGTATCCTTTTTCCCAGAGAGCAGAAGCATCAAATATCTCTTTCTCTCTCTGTGGTGATCTTTTCTTAATGAATATAACAAGTGGTACAATTATCCTCGTATTCTGAATTCCCTTCATTTTTAATTCCTCGATTTGGTTTCTTAATTTTCGAACCCCTACAAAATCCATAATACATTCCAGCTAATTTTGTCCTGGGAATGTTCTTCTGATTTATTCTTCCCATATTACCTGCATCAACATTCCCGCATAAATTTCAATCTGATTCACTTCTTTCTTCACCCGCCATTCATTTTCTTTCATCAAATCAATTTGCAATAATGGGTTGTGCAACTTCAAAGACAAAAGTATGCCAAAATTGCCATACACCGTATTCCCCTGTACGCAGAAGCTACTCAATGTACATACCAAAAAAGAAAGATATTAATGACAGTGAACAACATGTGGTGAATCTCACATCCTCCACATTAGGATCATTGAAACTTGACTCAATGAACCTGAGCCAAAGTCTCAGAGATGATCAGTTTGCATTCGAGATCGATGATTATAATGCGGAAAAAGATGAGTTGTTGATTGAGGCAAGAACATGGTCACAAATGATCAATGAGAAAATCCCAAAAGTTGTGGTTCCTAAGACACCAGTTAGAACCCCACCAGGTGAGCCAGAAGCTATTAATGCTTGGGAATTAATGGAAGGTCTTGACGATATTACTCCTCTTAAACCTGCAGCCCATCATCATGAACATAGTTTCTCTTTCCCTGTTTCTCCCAATACAATATCTTCTCTTGATGACCAGCCCAATGAAAATGGCGAAGACTCGCCAAAAATGGCTGATAATGAATCTAGCTTACATTCAAATGACACATCTATAGTGTCTGATTTTGATCCTGAAGTGATTTCCACATTCAGAAAAGCACTTGAAGAGCTTCCACCAGCTAATCCTTTTCACCTAAAGCCAATAGTCATCGAAAACACGCACGGCCCCGATGATGAGGCTGAGCCAGTAAGCAATTCGAAGAGGGAAAATGTACAAGTACTAACGGAGTATAAATTGGTGCCTCATCATGAGAAGGACAGATTGGTTATTTACTTTACGAGCCTAAGAGGGGTGAGGAAAACATACGAGGATTGTGGTCACGTTCGTGTGATTTTGAAGGGACTAGGCGTGAAGGTTGACGAGAGAGATGTTTCAATGCATTCAGGATTCAAGGAGGAGTTGAAAGAATTATTGGGAAAGGAATATGCTGGAGGGGGATTACCAAGGGTGTTCTTGGGAAAAAAGTACATTGGTGGGGCTGATGAAATACGGAGAATGAACGAGGATGGGAAGCTCGAGAAGTTGGTAGAAAATTGCGAGCGAATAGATGATGGTGGAGGTGGTGGTAGTGTTGTTGGAAATGGAATTTGTGATACCTGTGGAGATATTAGGTTTGTGCCATGTGAGACATGCTCGGGGAGTTGTAAAATCTACTATGAAGCAGATTACGGCGAATTGGAACTTGAGGAAGATGAATATGGCTTCCAAAGATGCCCGGATTGTAATGAGAATGGACTTATACGATGTCCAATTTGTTGTGATTAAGGTTCATAAATATTTTCCTGTTTCTTTCCTTCTTCTTTTTCTTTCTTGTTAATTGTTTTGATAAGATAATTGTTGTATAGTAAGGAGTTTTTATTTGTGCTAGGAAGATAATGTAGTTGCAGTATGATAAACCAGACACCTTTTTTCATGCTCTAGATCCTGTAATACAATCCCAATTTTCCCAGGTAAAAGAGAAGAATCTCATACAATCTTCTCTTTATGGGAGGAATGTAACACTCACACTAAAAGTGATACTACAACATAGGAGTATATACTTTGTGTTTCAGGTGGGCAACAATGGTTTTCCTGTTTAACGTTTGATTGCTCTGTTAGAAGTTATATTGATATTGATTCAAGAATCGCATTTCCAAGAATCATATGTATATGAAAGGAAACAGGATCCAAAATTTAGAAATCGTTAGTTTTCAACGTTGAATCCATTGCACATTTGAGTTGAACAGAGTAGTAAAACAGGCTGAATCTGTCTCTGTTAAAGGAAGGCGTCAGTGCAGAAACAAAGCAGATTATTTTGTAGTATTAGCACTACTGCACTAGCTTTGAATGTTGTCAAGTGCCAAAAAGTTACACAGACAGTGTAATTCTTATGATTGCTTTATCGACATTACACCTTTTGGTGGAACTGGTCCCTTCAAGGATTAAAGAGTACAGTTATAAGAAAAGGTGTTGACAGACAGATTTGGAAGTCTCCTGCTGATTCTAAAGTAAAGAAAGAAGACAGATTGGAAAGATAATCAAGCATCGAATCTGGGTTGTTCACAATACAATGAATCTCTTTAATATAAAGTGCTAAAGTCGAGTATTGCAGCTTCACTGGTTTGTCTCCCCAATTTAATACGATGAGCTAAGTCTTGTAATGCTTAACTCTCGTCAAATTTGAGCTATGGCATAATAATGGATAATATTAAAAAATTAAAACATTGTTAAATGATCGAAGGAGTTTCCAGGATAATGAAATGGCTAATAATCATCCGAGACTAAGGTTTGATGAAATAGTTGAAGTGCGTCCAAGTTGATCTGTACACCACTGTAATTTGTATGTTGCTGGATATGGAAACTCCTTTGCGGCTCCATAGGCTTAACTTTGCTTCCTGAGTGTGAGAGGAGATCTGTGGAACTTCCAAGTTCCAAGTTGCCCATGACTCGTGTTTTAAGATGTGGGAGAAGTGTTATAGTATTATGATTATAATTCCCAACTAAGGCACATAGTAGGAAGAAATTTTGTCCTTTAAAAATGCTTTTCGAGTAAGGGAGAGCTTATAAATTCCTTATAAAAAATATGAAATAACTTTTTTTTGTGCAAGATAAAAGTTTATATTTTTGTGTGATAACACCTAAGCTTAAATTCAATTGCTAAAGGAAAAAAATAATTTAAAATTGATACATTTGAAAGATAAAAATTAAAAGTAACCTATTTAAAAGACAAAAATTAAAAGTAACCTATTTGAAAGACAAAATGTACAAGCACACATCAATCATTTATAAATGCCAAAGCCCTTAATTATCACATACTTTTCTGGCAAGTTATTATCACGATATATTTACCTATTAAAACACTTCAATTTTAGTCAACGTGTACCTATTAGATATGTCAGAACACATGAGTTCACTGAGAAGAGGCCCGTGAGTGTTTCCTTTTGAGATAATTACCGTGAAATGCCTTTCTATAATCCAATTACTAAATTTAGCCTAATTTTACTCCATTTTATTTTTACTTGTTCATTGTATCAAAATAGATATTTATTTTTACTTGTTTAGTTTTAAAAATCAAGAGATGATTTATTTTTTAATTTCTAATTTACCCTTATTATTAATTATAGTCATTTTCCAATGCATTTTTCAACACATTGTTTATTACATTTAAATGGTGACACAATAAAATTGTCATTCTATTTATTACTCCTTATAGGTGTGTCAAGTCAATGCTGAATATTTGATGGGCACAATCGATTGTTCACAACTGAAATTATATTGTTGCAAAGTAAGAACCCACTTCGGTCTTACAATTGTTACACACAACCTTCTTTTGCACTCACACTCCAGCAACTCTCTATGTTGGTCTCTCTTATTTTTTACTTGATCACTCACTTCTTTTTTCTTACTTTCTTGCTTACTATTCAAATGACCACATCTATTTATAGGTGGTGATGGAAGAATCTAGTGGAGGGTAATTAGTATTCTGTTGTAGAATGTTCTTCCAACTATGTAATTCTAGAATATTTCTAGGCTTTTCTATCTAGAGCACTCATTCCAGAGATCTTCCTTTAATTCTCTTCAACCCTTGAATATTCTTGATTCTTTTTTGAAATGTCTTAGATATTTAGTTGGTTATGATTTTTAAACACTCCCCCTCAACACCAACTTATTTTTTTCTTAGCGACCACATTGTGAGATTCTAAAAACTTTGCAATCATCTTCACATCCATGTACTTTGTGAATTTCTTTCTTTTTTGACTTTCTCCACTCACTACTCTTTGAAGCCTTTTCAAAGGTTACTGTCTCTTTGATCTAGATCACCTCTGCTAATGTTGTATCTATATACTTGGTGTTTGGACATTTAAGTCGTGTGGACCTTTTAAGTTGTGATTATGGTGTTTCTTGCATCACGTCTGGAGTTTCGCAGGCTTCATTATCCATGAGCTATTCTTTTCCTTTGGTAGAGTTACTTCTAGTGTACATGATTCAAGTTCTCTTCTTGTCTCTTGGTTAGTTTCTGTCTTGTTCCTTTGTTCTTCTTCTTTGAGCTTATCTTGTAGCTTTTGATCAAGTTCTATTGAATATGATAGTACAACTTCTTTGGACCACTATGTTGAAGCTTCATTTAATACCACATTTGTTAACACATATGTCCGACTTGTGGTAGGGCGCCAAAATTTGATGCATTCAAATTATATCTTTTTTACAATTGTAAACAATCGTTGTCAAATATAGTAATTCAACGATTAGGTTGGGATCGAATCTCACATGAAATAGGGTAAGAAATATAATACTCAAAGTCCTTAATGTTACTTTACTTTATACCAATTCTTATTCCTTAACAATTGTGCAAAAGATTATTCTATAACTAAAATTTGCAGCAAGTAAATGATTGAAATATCGAGATTTAAAATCAATCGGGATTTTTCACCATGTAATAGTTTAATTCTAGGGGTTAGAACTACCTTTATAATCTCTTATAGTTTGATACAGACGAGAAATGACCAATTAATTACCAATCCTTATCTTCCGAAGTAGGAATGGTCTTCTCATCACTTATTTTCACAAATACAATAAAGTGTAATCATAACCTGATCATAATTTGTCAAGTAAAACCAACGTATTTCTACGTAGTTCTATTAAACAAGGGTTAATGCCTTGAATTTTTATTTTTTAACTCTTTTCAATCCTATTAACCCTTTTGGACATAAACTAGGGTTTTTCGGTGTTTGACTAACGTTTGCAGCCACTAATCACTATTATAATGAGAGTTAACAAATCATCCAACAAACTATTCGATTCTGTATTGATAGTTTAGCCCTAGATTTTATCCATTACGGGGATTCACAATCCCGGAGATGAGTTTAGTTACTCATGCTAAGAACAAGAACAATAAGATGATTCAAAGAAAACATACTTACAAATGTAGTTGAAAACCAAAAGAAGTTCTTGAATCTTAGAGCAAAGTAGCGCTCGAACTCGTTCAAAACCAAGACAAAATGGAATGAAATTGTATCGTCTATTCTTCTTAACAAATTAACCTAAGGATGCTATTTATAGAAAAGTTGGAATCATATCCAAAGTTAGGAAAGAAAATCTGCGTCATCCCATACGGTTACCAAAATCAATTGTTCTTGCTCAAAATGAACCATTCTTTACAATGTGATAACTTACATCATTCACCTAGTTTCTGGAAGAGAAAATGGAAGCCAAAACAGACTATTATGGCTCAAACAGTCCGTTATGTTGGCCATTATAAATTGCTAGTTTTGCACAATTTCTAGTTTGGAAATGGCCACCAAAACATCTAGTAATGGCTAAAAACAATCAGTAATGGTGGCCGTTTTAACCTACTATTTCCACTTTTTCGGTTGGTACCACGACTCGTAATCCTCCACAACAACTCGTACTGAGCCTCTTTTGCTGATATTTTCATCCTTATGGTGTATTCAGTCCATTATACCTGTAACTCAACCAAAATGCATCATATCACACTAAACATGCTCAAGAACTACCAAGAATCCTCGTCAAAAAGTATGGAATGTGCCTTAAAATTTCGGCACATCAACACCCCTGTGCCTTAAAATCCTGGAACATCAACACCCCCAACTTAGAGACTTTGCTTGTCCTCAAGCAAACAAAACAAAACTATACTAACATTATTTCACAGAGCACCAAACATGTCACGACCCAACCCGTCGTGAGTAGCACCCACCCAACCCCCGGATGAACGAACCAATAGAGTTCCACCCTTGCCTAGAATAACAACCTAAAACCAGCAAGCATCAAAGTAAACTAGCAATGAAAATAAGATCAACTACTCAAAATACTTATCATAATTAATAATCTGCGGAAAATACCACCTAAGAACTGAAAGTCATCGTACCAAACATCAATACCAAATCTAGAGTATGGGAATGCAACCCCAAAAAAAATAAGTATGGTTTTTAAGTCCGAACAAATGGACTAAAACTCTAATGATAATCCCAAGGTAGCTCGAATCGACAGCTCACCCTTGAAGATCAGAAACATCGGTGCTAAATCTGAGGTCTCGTCTCACCCGCTTGAAGATTTCCTGTACCTCACCAAAAGGAAGACAAGTGCGGTATCAGTACACCACCACTGTGTACTGGTAGGATCATCAGCCAGTATTCAAGAAAACAATATATAAATAGTACAAAAAATCTAGTAACAAGTATGGCAAACATGCAACAATATCACAGGCATCTCTAGACTACATGTCTCTGCCTAGCTTGTTACGGCATGAATCCATCTCTTACAGTTCTATTCCACCAACAAGAATAACCATAACCACACCTTACCGTCTAACCCAGACCCACCCTGGAATCCCCTCTAGACAACTACCATAAAAAGTGATTACCCGGCCTAAACCAAGACCAATTCAACAGTCATACAACAGTTCCCCGCCACTCAAGGACTACCAATCAATAACACTTTTCGATAACAACCCGGTCCACTCACAAAACCAATATCAAGTATCACATTCTGTAAAATAACCCGGTCCTCTCACGAAACCAATATCAACCAATGCAATCCAATAATCAATGAAACAGTGCAAGATGCAATAAAGTAAACCCATACCAGGCGTGGTACCCGTGCCAATCGAATGTTATACCCGTACCAGGCGTGGTACCCGTGCCAACCATGTATTATACCCGTATCAGGCATGGTACCCGATCCAACTGAATGTCAACAACAACAGTCAATAGAATCAATGCACACCCTTTGTAAAGCCAACAAGTAAAAACTATTCAAACATAGACTGTAAACCAAACTTAGACGTTCCACCCAAGTCCCCTAAGAAATGTAATGCACACAATTACTTAGACAACGAGTACAATGAATATACACATTCACAGAAATATGAAAGCCATCACCTACCTCGAATGTTCCAAGCTCTATTCAACCCGAGCTTTCTTGTGTTCCAGATTCCTCTCACGTTCTTGGTCTAAAAATAACACATAATGCATACAATTAACGTACAGGCATGTAAATTACCTGGATTATACCAAATCCCCAAACCCCAGGCCACCCATGATCATCCTACCCTTTTCTCGGGCTTTTCCACCATTAATTCTTCTAGTCTTATCATTTTTATGGACAAAACAGGAAATTAAACAGTCTATGATCATTTTAACATACCTAAATCAACACCCAAGAACATACATGTTTAGAACCCCTTCTTCCTCAAATTTCATCATCCCTAGGTCATTCCAACGTTCCCCAATTTCCCTCCAAGCAATTCTACCACATAGGAAATGTAGAACAAAGTGTGGGGAACGAAAACCTTACCTTAGGAACAATTTTTGGCGGAGGAATGAAGAAAATCGCTTGAATTCGCCTAGCCCTTCTCCCAAAACAAACTTGTGAATTTTTGATGTTTTGAGAGCTGTTTCTGCATTTAAAACCCATCGGCCTGATATAGAGGTCCCCGCTCTGCTATAGCAGTCCCGCTATAGCGGTCATCTGCCGCTATAGTGATCTTAAGTGAGTTGACCGCCGCTATAGCGGTAATTTCTACCGCTATAGCGGTGGCTACTATCGTATGTGACAACGCTCATCATAGGCAGAAAGTCCGTAAATTTTCCAGTTTTTTCCATTTCACAACACACTTGGTTCCCCCGACGTCCCGAAACAACCCTTTCACGTCAAACGCAATTCCGGGAGTTCTACTTACCCAAATTTGATTCCGAAAAGTCCCCCGGACTCCTTTATGTCTTGGATACGTGGAAAACTAGCTCAATCCAAGACACCTAAACCCATTTTTACCCAGATTTCCCTAGACTCTTCCTCGCTCCAAAACTGGCCGAGGCTAGCCTAGCCTAGAATTTCAAACTCTCAAACTCGGAGTTTTCTAACTCTAGAACTTGGCACGATTGAACTACCCGTAATGACGGACCTGGTCGTTATAAAACATGTTTTACTATTAGAAATCCAGGATGTCTACATCAGTTCTATTAATTAACTAACAAGCATGTTTTCAAATCAATCTTCCCACCCTTTTTATAATCCAAAAAGAATAAAAACATCGACCTAACACTGATGGATCCATCTATTACATCATATTATCAAGACACGACTATGCATGCAAGTAGTGAAGTCAAAGTTATCTTGCAGTCAGTCAGTATTAACCATGTGGCCTCACTTAAGACCAAATAAAGTCCCTCACTTTATCATTTATGAACCAAGGGCCTTAAGACAAGGGAGAAGAGAGAACACTCACACTCACAATGAATTCCACATGCAACACTAGATGAACCATAAGCTTTATCTTAGTGTGATACTCTACTAATATAGGAAATGGTAATTCTAGAATCAAGTAGGACTTTACTGGTTGTAATGTAGGCTAAGGGACGGGTAGAAATTATTTGGATTAAATAGTGACTATCCTTCCTAAGCTCTTTAATACACTAAACTTTTATTTTTCGGTATACTTTCGATCACTATTCTCTTTCCCTTTTTCCTTCACACCCAATGTTTTTTTAAACACGTTCAAAGGCATTGTCAAGGAGCAATTTTATTAAACACCATTTTTATATAGATATTGTACCATGCCAAAGTTATTTCTCATGCACCCTCATTCTTCTTCTCAAGCTTTTTTGCCTTAAACCATTCCCTTACTCCTTTTAAACTTCTCATAATTTCTTTACAAGTGCATAGGAGTATTTTGGATCAAGTACAAACTTGATAGAAATAAAGGGCTAGGCTTTAGATGCGGTTACCAAAGAATATGTTAAAGACTCAACGAAACTCCCTAGGGTTATTCCTTAGGTAGGTAAAAAGAGGAATAAAAATAGGCTAATCAAAGAAACACCTAGATCATTTCCTAGATTTAACATCCCTTATTTCATGTTGCACACACACACCGGGCAAGTTCTAGATATTACAATGCAGCATGGATAAAATAATTTCTAACATATACGACACAAGGTTTCAATTGTTAATGTAATGACCTATTTAGTCATTGTTAAAAGGCACTTCATTGCGGGTTATAGAACTTTGGAAATACACTCTCGATTTAATTTGGGATGATACGATGAAAAATTTCAGAATTTAAAGTTTTGCTCGGGCTGACGTCATCCCGCTATAGTGGGATTTTTCCTGCTATAGCACTGCCGTGGTAGTGGTTGGCAAGCCTCTATAGTAGGCTGACAGGACCAATAACTTACAATATGAGTTTTATATTTATGTCTTCTTCTCTTTAGTTGCAAAAATGGCATTACTCCAAAAAACCTCTTAGGGTGCCTCACGCCCAGGAAGCAATGGACAGAATGGATTTTTACTCGAATGAGATAAAACCCATGGATTCCATGCTTACTTTCTGTCAGGGCTCGCTTTCACGGAGCCAAAAGTTTTATTCAGACTTCTAAGGCAGCTGCTTGGCGTTTAGGTAGGCTAGGTTAACTGAGTAGCTTAGACCTATTTTTCAAAACCTAGTGTGTTGTGAATTGATAAAAGATTTTATGCTTAGGCCTTCGGGCAAGGAGTTTGGAGGGATAAACGTATTTAATCTAGTAGGTTGGGTGGAAATTTACTATTATGACTAATGTGAACCCTATACTTGATTGATTGTTGAAGTTGTGATTGTTGATCCTCGGATAATTGAAATTTGGGTGGGTTTACAGAAATAGTGCTGATTATGGTAAGGGTTACTAGGTCTTAGCGGATTCCTGGATTAGTATAATGGGAGGGAATGGGTGAGCTAGAAGATACTAGGCTCTTGGTATTAGGGGATGTATTTCTTGTGGATGCATGAATATTCCTGAATGACTCTATAAGTTGAGGTATAAGAATTTATGTGCTTAATTGAATAAGTCGAGGGTTAGTTTTCAAACCGATCATCAAGGTTAGAATAAGGAATAAAACCTGTTGTGGTAGGTGATGGTTAACTTGTGACCCAAATTATGTTATGTGTGCATGCTGACTATTTCATTGGTATTGCTTGTACAATACATGTTTCGGGAATAAGGGAAGGAATACTAAGTGATTTTTTATTGTAAGTCTTATGTAATGAACTTATCTTAAATGCTTGTTGGATTTACCAGTGTGGGTTGTATTCATTGTGGTTATGATTGTTATGATATCGGTGATTCTTTGGTTGGCTTGGGTACCACGCCTGGTATAGATTATCAGTTGGCTTGGGTACCACGTCTGGTACAAGATATCTATCAGTTGGCTCAAGAACCATTCATGGTACAGATTCTATTATAGTTGGCTCGGGTAGCACGCTTGGTACATATTTGGTTATTCTTTTGTGTGTTGGTTATATGAATGAAACGGGCTTATTCATTGTGATGTTATTATTATATGTTGGTCCTTGAGTGGCTGGGTTGGTATGTTTAAATGATGAGATGGTTCTTGTGTAGATCGGGATTGCATGTGAAAATCATAGATAGTGTCCTAGGGATCCTTGGGTGGTCTGGGTTACCCAAAAGATGTGTTGGATTTGTACATGGTCTATCGATTGTGTTTTGGACATGTTTCATGTAGTTGTTGAGTCAGGTTATTAACTGGGGTGTCTTATGGGTGGTCTATGGATTTGGCTACGGGTTGGGGTTAAAGGTCACTGACTTGGGGTTTTGAGTAAGAGTGAAGGGCCACTAGGGGCATAGCTAGCTAATTGGTAACATGGCTGACGATAGGAAGGTATTGATAGTGTTTGGCAGCACATGTAGGTTTGGAGAGTCTATGGTTTACAAGGGTCAGCGTATGATCAAGAAATGGGGCGGGGTGTTCTCTAATGGTTGAGTTAGCAGAAACATAAGGTAATGAGGCTTGGGGAGAGTGAAAAGAATTAACATGCAGTAGGTATGTGCAGTGAGAGTAGTAGTTAAGGGATCCATGGCAGTTTAACTTAAAGTAGTATGCTTTCTTTTGGATATTTATATGATGTTATGTGGCAGATTTGAGTCTACCGATGATGCATACCAATATGTATTGTTTGTACTGAAACTAATTTTGCTATGCCCTTTTGGGTATAGTCTGGTTGGAGGATCAATGATGTTTCCTAGGGGAAGACGATGGTGATCTCTTGAAGCATCTACTCCTCTCTTTCCTATGGTGGAGGCTGTGTCTTGTTTTGCTTTTGTACTTTTTTTAGAAGCTCTTGTACTTGTTTAGACTAGTTCCTAGAGAGGATTTTCCGTTGTATGTTGTAAAAGATTTTATTGTACTCAAGTATTTGTAACTGTTTTTTTAAATAAAGAAATTCTCATGGTTCATATTGACTTTTGCATACCTATTTTAATGGGTGGTACGAGTTCTCCTATCTAGGTGATTTAGAGTAGGTGCCCACATGGCCCAGAAGTTGGGTCATGATAATTAAATATTAGAGCCTAGGTAATCAGTCTCCTAGTACAAGAGCAATGTCAAATAGAGTCCTGCGGATTAGTGTTTTGACATCCATATCTAGTCTTTGAAAAACTATGAAGCATTTTCGGAAATTGTTCCACTTCCTTCATTCCTTTCGTGCGGCCTGTTGCTTGCTTGTATGGGTTGAGTCTAATTGGTATCTCTTGATTCCAATTGGTATCTTAATGAGGTAAATTGAATGCCATTGTCTCCGGCTGAAATGACACAATCAAGAAAGTTAAAATTGGGAAGGTTCTAATTGGTATCTAGCTATAGGGGCAATGTAAATGCATGGATGACCGGATGACGACTGTCCATGAGGCGAATAAAGGTTAATGAAAAAGGACTTTTTAGTAGTGGAACTTAAGAATTGTGATTAGGTGCATTGTGTTGGTTGAATGACTGCAAATGTGTGGTGTCTAATTGCTTGAATTACTGTGAAATTTATGGTCAGGGAAAGGTCATAACTTGGTTATGTGTGATTGATTTAATGATTAATTTCTATGTGGTTTAACTGAAACTTTTGTGTTAAAGTTTGGGCATGGACTTACCGTTGGTAAAAATAGTAAGGGGACATAATCATTTGAGACTGTGGGGAAACCCTGATTTCAGGACAACCAAGATTGGTTGGGAACCATGGGAAAAAGGGCTATTATTGTATGATAGCGGAAATTTGATGTTATGAATAGTTTTTTGGTCTGATTCGTGATTGATTTTATGATAATGTAGTGCTAAGTTCATATTTATGGATTGCTGGGGTTGGTCTTGAGGTTGTATTAAGGCCATAATTTAATTTCGGGTGTTAATGTGGATAACAAGGAATGGCAAATGAGAAGACTGTGCAGAAATTGAAAATTTCTGGTCTGCTGCAGTTGGGGCCGCCATAGCGGGACTGACCCGCTATGGAAATCCCACTATAATAGGATTTTTTTCGCTATAAGAGCATCACGGTAACAGCGTTCAAGTCGCTATAGCATGGTGGGCGGGACAGAATCCTTGCCCAATTTTTTCCTATTTTGCTTTTCTTTTTTGGGGTGTTTTAAATGGTCAATGTCAGCTGGGAGCTAATGCGGGAATAATGGAAATCGCCTAAAAACAAATTTAGCATGCATTTAAGATTAATATTGTCAACTAGCAACTATGTGCGTAAAATAAAAAGGAAAAGGCAAGGGGGTAGAAATGTTTAGTGCATTCTCCAAACGGGGGAAAACCCAAAACAATAATAGTAGATATAATAAAGGGGTGTAGGAGGTCCTAGCCGGATGCCTCAACACCATCAGGGGCTGTGAGGGTTGGGTTCTCTGCCTCGGTGTCACTCAAGAAAGAAAACTCCCGCATGTCCTCTGGTTTTAGCTGGGGGAGCTCCTGATCAGGGACATCACATCTGAACATGACCTTTATGGTCTTCCACATCCGTGCAAGCATGCGGTCCTGGGAGAACCTCTTCTTCTTCTCCTCATCAAGCTCTCTGCGGAGTGCTGTATTGTCCTAGGTAGGAGGGGGTGGGACTACGACTTTGGTAGGGACATTCTCCATAAATCTCCAGACCACGACCAAGTCTGCCTCTAGGCAACTGCTAGTGATCGGGGGCTGAAACTGGGAAAGAGGGGCAGTACATCATCATCATCATCATCTCCCTCTATAGATAGACCGCTCTCAGCCTTACCCACATTACTCTTCTTTCCTTTTGAGGCTACCACCTTCACTTGGAAGGGGTGAAAGGGGGTGTCCATATTTACCTCCTTATCGGTATCATCCTCGGACACCCCAACTCACCTGCACAGTGTAGACACTAGACCAGGAAAGAAGGGGCCCTTCTTGGTGCCCTGGTAAAAGTCCCTCCACTTTGACACAATCTGCGCCCCCATATTCAGGTGAATTCCCTGCATGGCACAGGATACCACCAAGGCCCGAGGGTAGGTCATCTCTGTAAAGTTTCCCAACGGACGGATCCTCCAGGATAACAAGTTCAACCATCTCCTAAAGTTGGTTGAGAAGTAAGTACTCGTGATGCCCTCAGTAGTGGGCCAGTAGACCTGGTCCCTGAACTCCTCCTCTACTAGAATGTCCTGCATCCATTTCAAGTCCCACTCATGAATCTTGGCCTCGTACATAACATTTGAAACATCAGGCACTCTTAGTACCTCATTGATGGTCCGGGTATCCACAGGGACATCCACTCCTTGGATGCAGATGGTGGGGTTGGGGTTGTCCTAATGAATGGTAGGGAGTATGGCATAGAACTCCCTTACCCAGCCTGAGGCCTCGGAAGGAGGAGCCTCTACTAATGGACCCAAACCAAAATCTCAGAGTCGATTGTAGAAATCCCTTGCTTTCTCTTCCACCCTGGTCATGTTGAAGGCCCTCTCCTAGCAAAGACCGGTCTTCCAGTTGTCCTGAAATCTCTCTAAACTAGCATCATCGAAGAACCTCTTGTAAGTCAAAATATGTTCTTGGTTGGGAACCATTGAGTTGTTAAATTTGTAAGAATAACAAAATGGATGAGTTAAGACTCATATAGTGCTAAGGAAATAAATTTTGGAGAAAAGTCCAATTCTTGGCCTGACTGCGAGGCTATTGCTTGCAGCCTCCCACTATCCTGGATAGCCTCCCGCTATAGTGATGGCACTATAGCGAGAATTTATCTACTATAGCAACATCGCTATGGCGGAGCAAGGCCACTATCATCATCCCAAAATTTCAAAAGGTGCAACAATGACGCCTTTTGACCCAAAATTTTGTTTCTAACAATCTATGTTCAAATAACTATTCCCAAAGTACTCTACTACTATTTCATGCAAAAATTTGGGCATTATAACTCCTAAAAATTTCCCAAATTGACATTTCCAAACAAGAATAACCCTTTACATTTCCTACTATTTTGAACCCATTTTTTTGCCATGAAATCCTTAATTCTTACGCCCAGAATGCTGTGAAAGAATTTTAAACATAAGAAAAACATCCATGCTTTAAGGATTAAACCAAATCAAAGACAAATTCAAAAAAGTCAAAAACTGTAACACCCCAGAAATTCTAAGCAAAGATTCAAATCATTCTTCATATGTTGTTAGACCTGAACTAGATAAATCTTCTATGTATCTAAGCATTAAGACCTATTCTTAAGTTTTGGAGGTGTATTAGATATAAATTAGGGTCACAAAGAACCTCTATCCCAAAGTTGAGTTGAAAGCTTCCTTTCCGATTGAGTTTTAGTGTAACCTTTTTCAAGGGTCAAATTCAAATGATCATAACTCTTAGATTATGAAGAGTTAGGTGACCTAGTACCTAAAAGATTATAGATCTTTGAGTCTTCTTTCCAAGGCTACTGACCGCGCATTAATATAAGTCCGCAGTAAAAAGTTATCAGCATTTTACTAAAATGTGTCTGTCTGTCAAAATGACAGACAATAACCACGAGAGCTATCTACGACTCGTGGATCAAACCACGACCCGTGGTTTGAGTTCGTGAAATCAAACCTATAGATCAATTTTTGGCTTGAGATTCACGAGGTTGATCCAAGGGTCATGGATGAAACCATGGACTATGGTTTCCCCTCGTGGAAATCAATCCAGAGGCCTGAAAAGTGCCTTGGAACCACGACATTCATTCCACGGACTGTGGTTAATTTCACGGGCCATGATTCTGTGGCTTTTCTTGGCCATATAATTACAGACAAAGGTATTAGAGTTGACGGCCAAAAGATTGAAGCAGTAAAGAATTGGCCGAGGCCCTTGAATGCTACAGAGATCCGTAGTTTTTTGGGCTTAGCAGGTTATTACCGGAGGTTTGTGGAAGGATTTTCTTCTATATCTGCACCATTGACAAAGTTGACTCATAAAGCTGCCAAGTTCCAGTGGTCTGATGCATGTGAGCAGAGTTTTCAGGAGTTGAAGGACAGGCTTACTTTAGCACCTATCTTAACTCTGTCAGAGGGCACGAAAGGCTATGTTGTTTATTGTGATGCTTCAAGGATTGGGTTGGGCTGCGTTTTAATGCAACATGGTAAAGTTATTGCCTAAGCCTCGAGACAACTAAGAAAGCACGAACAAAATTACCCTACTCACGATCTTGAATTGGCAGCAGTTATCTTTGCCTTGAAAATTTGGCGCCATTACTTATTTGGAGTCCATGTAGACGTGTTTACGGTCCACAAAAGTCTACAGTATTTATTCAAACAGAAGGATTTAAACCTAAGGCAAAGAAGGTGGCTAGAGTTACTAAAGGATTATGACGTAGATATTTTGTACCATCCAGGGAAGGCCAATGTAGTGGCCGATGCACTTAGCCTCAAATCCATGGGAAGCTTGAGCCACGTGGAAAATAGAAAGATTGATATGACAAGAGAACTACATAAGTTAGATAATTCGTAGGTTCGACTACTAGACCAAGGTAATGGGGGAGTTGTTATTCAAAGCACAGCGGAATCCTCACTTATGACAGAGGTAAAGGAAAGACAATATGATGATCCAGAATTAGTAAGATTGAGGGAGGAAATTCCACAACAGAAGCAACCACTAATAGAGCTTAAGGAAGATGGGGTTCTGAGATATCAAGGTCGTCTATGTGTACCTAACGTCGGGGAGCTTTGGGAGAAAATTTTGGCAGAAGTTCACTATTCCCGCTATTCAATCCATCCCGGAGCGACGAAGATGTATCATGATCTTTGATAGATTTATTGGTGGAATAATATGAAGAGAAATATTGCAGAGTTTGTAGGCCAATGCCCGAATTGTCAACAGGTAAAAATTGAACACCAGAGACCCGGAGGTCTAACTCAAAGTATAGTGATACCTACCTGGAAATGGGAGGTGATCAACATGGACTTTATTATAGGCTTACCCCGTACTTATCGAAAGTATGATTCCATATGGGTGATTGTAGATAGACTTACAAAATCAGCTCACTTTTTGCAAGTCAGGACAACTTATACTGCTGAAGATTATGCCAAGTTGTATATTAGTGAAATAGTTCGACTTCATGGTGTCCCAATTTCCATTATTTCAGATAGGGGTGCTCAGTTTACATCAAATTTCTGGAGGTCTTTCCAGAGAGGCTTAGGTACTCAAATAAGTCTCAGTACAACTTTTCATCCACAGACAGATGGACAAGCTGAACGCACTATTCAAACACTCGAAGATATGCTAAGAGCTTGTGTACTAGATTTTAAAGGGAGTTGGGATGACCATTTGCCACTAATTGAGTTTGCCTATAATAATAGCTTCCATGCAAGCATTCAAATGGATCCTTATGAGGCTTTATACGGACGAAAGTGTAGATCACCGATTGGATGGTTTGAAATTGGAGAAGCAGGATTATTAGGGCCAGACCTAGTTAATCAGGCAATGGAAAAGGTGAAGCTAATCCGAGAAAGATTACTAACAGCCAAGAGTAGGCAGAAATCATATGCAGATGTGCGACGTCGGGATTTGGAATTTAATATTAGTGATTGGGTTTTCCTAAAGGTTTCGCCCATGAAAAGCGTTATGCGATTTGGTAAAAAGGGAAAGCTTAGTCCAAGATATATTGGACCATACAGGATCATTCGGAAGGTAGGAAAAGTGGCATATGAGCTAGATTTACCCACAGAATTGGAGACAGTCCATCCTGTATTTCATGTATCGATGCTACGAAGGTGCATAGGAGATCCTTCACGTATTATGCCTATCAAAGATGTTAAACTTTCTGAAGACTTATCCTATAAGGAAGTACCAATTTCTATCCTAGATCGTCAAGTTAGAAAGCTCAGAACCAAAGAAGTAGCCTCAGTAAAGGTGTTATGGAGAAATAATAATATCGAGGAAATGATGTGGGAAGCCGAGGAAGAAATGAGGAAAAATCATCCCCAGTTATTTATGACTTGAAGATAGTATAGAGGTAAGTCATATTCTTATGTTCTTGATACTCTTCATACTATGCAAATATGATCAAGTTTGAACATGTGAAACTGATTACATTTAATTGTATATAGTGGTATCGCCCTGTGAGGCATCATGCTGGACTTTTGCTGAGTTTCAGGTTTTTGGATAGTCCCAATTATAAAGGAAACTCTGCCGAAATTTCAAGAAATACTAAGGGACTAGAGCTCTATATGCATTACCCTCATTCGAGGACGAATGATTCTAGGGGGGAAGGATGTAACACCCCGTACCTTTCAAAACCTATGTGAGTAAGTAAGTATTGACGAAGGTATTTGAGCTCGAGATTGTGAAGGGGTACTTTGGCCTAGAATTTGAAATGGTCAAATGTATATAAGTGTTAAGTTAAATTATAAGGATGAGGGTTTTGAAAATGAGATAAAACAAGTGAGGTACTTGCTCGACTTATCTAAGCTCTTAGGTGACAAGTAGGTGCATCACCTACCTACGCTAACGAACTAAGTTCCGAGGGCCGATTACGGGCAGCAACACCATAGATTATTAGACCTAATGGTATCCCAAATGAAGCTTAAAGTTTGCCCATCAAAGCACAACCAAATCTGGCCCAAACAACTACAAAAGGTAGCCATCAATATTGACCACATTTTGACCCAAGAGAAGCCCAAAATCAGCTACAAAACTTAACCCTTTTGAGGCCCAAGCAAAGGGTAATTTTGGCCCAAGTTTGTTGACCCATTTTGGCCCAAATATACTCAAAAAAAGTCGGCCAAAAAGGTCCCTTTATACAGGCTTTTTGCTGATCAATGTTGATCACAAAAAGCTCGAAAAATTCTCTCTTATCTCCTTTCCTTTTTGGCAGCCCTTCTTTCCCTTTAGGGTTCTAACAAGATCAAGATTAATTCAATCTTAAGTTGAGTTAAACCACTTGTTATCTTGGTATTAATGTACTACATATAGCTAGGATATCCTATGGTAAGAAATACATGAACTATGGCAGCCCCTTTCTTAAGATTTAACACATAGAAATTGTGTAACAATTAAGAGATTTCTTCTTCTCTTGTTGGTGTATGTGTAGGGGGTACTTAAGCTTTTGAAGGCATCAATAAAAAGAGGATAAAAACACCCCTTCAAGTGTGGTAAGTACTCTGCCCATAATCATATTTTTGTATTGAAGTTCGGATGGACAATTGTTGTTGAATTGTTGTTAAGAACTCACGGGACGACGATCGTAAGCCGTGGGTTCAATGTGTTGCTATTGTATTTCGGCATGGTGTGTTGTGTAGGGGCTGTTTGATGTGTTTTGTATTATTGGAGGCAGTAGGTTGGTGTGTGTGTGATGTGTATTGGATAGGGGAGAAAGGTGTGACGATACACCTTTAATTAATGCAAAATACGTAAATCTGCCCGAGAAATGTTTAGCTACTGTTTTGGGAAAGTTGCATCAGCTTTAAGAGCTAATATTAGCTTCATTATACCCTTGTGTTGTAGATTAACTTAATAAAGGAAAGTCCAAGTTGTGGTAAGCGCAATCTTCAGAAGGAACGAGGTATGTTAAGGCTTCTTTATTCCTTATCGGCATGAATCTAGAAATAGAATTCTAAATCTCCGAAAGAAGGAATTTGAGTATTCTGTTGTAAGAGAGCTGATTTGGTAACTCAAAAAGTCTTAAGGAACTAAGTTATACATTATGGTGATTCAAGTCGCCTTCTTATAAAAATCTGATTCTTTTTGCACGAAACGTAAGTTATCCTTTTGTCAAGTTTCTTCTTTGTAGTGTGATCCCTAATCAAGCTTTAGAAAGTATACAAGGAAAGTTAGCAAGTCAAATCCCCATTTATATGTGTTTGGTATGTTGAGTCCAACACCTAGTAAGCCAAGGCTAAAGAAGTTATCTAAACGAACCTTCATAAATAACTAGAATAGCTTTGAAGGTCAATCTAGTAATACACTTATTATGTGTGGTTTACGTGTTAGTGTGCAGCGAGGTGCTACTGCCATATTGAGGCTATTATATACATAGTGTGCACCGAGGTTCTACTGCCATATTGAGGCCATTATATACATAGTGTGCACCGAGGTGCTACTGCCATATTGAGGCCATTATATACATAGTGTGCGCCGAGGCGCTACTGCCATATTGAGGCTATTATATATAGGGTGCACCGAGGTGCTATTGTGGTTCAGCGTGGGTTATAAAGAGTGAGTTGCGGTGTGGGTTAATGCATGTGTTGTATTCTAAAAAGAATAAAGGAGAAAGAGCTTAACGAGTCTTACCAATTACAGTTTACAAGTTTCATATTATATCTTGTTCAGATTTACTACTTGCGACTTGCTTTTATGTTTCTACCTTACATTCCAGTACATTATTGTCGTACTGACGTCCCCATTGCCTGGGGGCACTGCATTCATGCCTGCAGGTCTAGACAGAAACCCAGATAGACCTCTTCAGTAGGAGTTGCAGAGTTCAGCCATTTTGGTAAGCTCCATTCTTCCTGGAGCTGACGAGTCAGAGGTCTAGCTTATATTTTGACCAGGTATATATGTTGATGGGTAGTCCAGGGCCCTGTCCTGGATATGAGATATTTTACTTACTCCTAGAGGCTTGTAGACGTGTATATGTACATCAGTGTTGGGTATGGCCTTGTCGGCCTTGTTATTAGCTATCTACTATGATAATAGCCTTATCGGCCTTGAGTTGCTTACCTGCTATTGAGCTTTCAGTGTTTCAAATTATTATTCTTAGAGACCTTGTCGGTCTCAGACCCCCAGCAGGTTCAATAGAGATACACTCTATTTTGGCACCTTCAGCCTTTTGGGGCTCCGGGTGTCGGTCATGCCTCCCATGGTTTGGGGCGTGACAAACTTGGTATCAGAGCACGTCGAATCCCAGGGAGTCTACAAGCCGTGTCTAGTAGAGTCTTCCTTATGGGTGTGTTGTGCACCATACCTATAATCATGAGGCTACGGGACATTTCGGAATTGTTATCCTTCTTTCATTTGCTAGATCGTGCAATAGAGCAAGGTCATGAGATGTTTGAAGTCTAATTCATGTTTTTCTATTCCTTGTTTACAGAAATGCCTGTGACCAGACAAATGAGTAGCCGACGGGTTGGCACGGATACGGGGCAAGGAACTAGTCATTCCCCGCCTATCCGATTGGATAGATTTGAGGCTTAAAATGAATCACCGACACCAGAGATCCCAGTTCATCAAGTACCTGATGAGACTAGAGAGGATCCAGTACCCCTGACCCCACCTGCTCCAGTGGCATCTAAGATAGCTAGAGATGAACCAGCACCTGTAGCTCCTCCACCTGAAGCAGAGGACCAGGACATCAGGAGTGCTGTTCGATTATTGACCCAGATGGTAGTCACACAACAACAACAAATTGGGGAATCAACAAGTGTTAGGTCAGGTGGCTCAGAAAGTTCTAGGGCTCTAGAGTTTAGCAGCCTAAGTCCACCTATATATACAGGCTCTGACCCACATGAGGATCCTCAGGAGTTTATTGATTAGACTTATCGAGTACTTCGAGTCATGCATGCAACAGTAATGGAGGCAGTGGAGTTTGCATCTTTCAGGTTACGAGATGTGGCCATTTTATGGTTCAAGGCTTGGGATCGGTTTAGGGGATCAAATGCACCCCCAGCTGAATAAGAGGAATTTTCAGAGGCCTTCCTAGCTCACTATCTTCCATAGGAGGTTCGAGAGGCCAGACTTGATCAATTTCTAGGCCTTAGGCAGGGCAATATGAATATTCGACAGTATAACCTCAGGTTTAATTCATTAGCCAGGTACGCCCCCGATATTGTGAGTACGATGCGAGCTAGAGTTCATCGAGATGTGCGTGGACTTGAGGATGAATTGATTAAGGGATTAACAATAGAAGCCACACAAGAGGATATGAATATTTCTAAGATACAGGCTATTGCTCAGACTGCAGAGGGTCTTGAAGTACAAATTGGAGATAACCAAAGCCGAGAAAGGGATCATAATAAGAGGGCTAGATCTATTGGGTCCTATGTAGAGCCACGAGGTAATGTTAGGCCACATTTTAATAGGAGATCACCCCACCCTACTAGTGGTGCCCCATATCAGTTGCTAAGGCAGAGGTATGATCGTTTTTCTCAGACTGGACCAGGCCACAGTTCTGGTGCATCCAGTTTCTATCGCCAGGGGAATTCACGTCAGATGAGGCCACCTTTGCCACCTTGTGTTCAGTGCGGTAGGAAGCATCCTGGGATATGTCACCTGGATTTAGATACTTGTTATTCATGTGGGCATCCTGGTCACTTTATGCGAGACTGTCTGAGTAGAGGTAGGGGTGAGATGTCCCAGCCTACAGGGTCGATGGCAGATTCTTCATCTACTAATCGTCCCCCTAGGACAGGCCAACAGGCAACACCAGGTCGTGGTCGAGGTAGAGGAGGAGGAGGAGCATCCAGTTCAGGCGGTGGTCAGAATCGCACTTATTCTCTAGTCGGTCGCCAGGACTTGGAATCGTCACCTGATGTTGTTACAGGTACATTAACTATTTTTACTCATGCTGTTTATGCACTTATAGATCCTGGCTCTACTCTTTCATATGTTACCCCGCTTGTTGCTGGTAAGTTGGGGGCAGGCCCTGAGTTGTTGCCTAGACCCTTTGTTGTATCTATGCCCGTTGGTGAATCTATTATAGCTAGACGTGTTTATCGAGATTGTGCAGTGTGGATTTATGACCGCCTCACTTCAGCTGATCTAATCGAATTAGATATGACTGACTTCGATGTAATTATGGGCATGGACTGGTTAGCTGCATGTTATGCTAATATCGATTGTAGAAATAAGGTTGTCAAATTTCAGTTTCCGGAAGAGACAATCCTAGAGTGGAAAGGTAATGCTGCCACGCCAAGGGGTAGGTTTATTTCCTACCTTAAGGCCCAGAAAATGATTTCTAAAGGCTATATTTATCATTTAGTCCGAGTAAAAAGCACAGAGGATGGACCAGCAACTCTTCAATCGGTTCCCGTGGTGAGTCAGTTTCTAGATGTATTCCCGGATGAGCTTCCAGGAATCCCTCCAGAAAGGGAAATTGAGTTTGCCATTGACCTACTCCCGAATACTCAGCCAATATCAATTCCCCCTTACAGGATGTCTCCTGCAGAATTAAGAGAGTTAAAGGAACAGTTAAAGGATCTACTCGAAAAAGGTTTCATTAGGCCTAGTACATCGCCATGGGGCGCACCTGTTTTTTTTGTTCGTAAGAAGGATGGGTCCTTGAGAATGTGTATCGATTACCGACAACTGGACAAAGTTACAATCAAGAATAAGTATCCACTTCCAAGGATTGATGACCTTTTTGATCAATTGCAAGGCGCCAAATGTTTTTCAAAGATTGACTTAGGGTCGGGGTATCATCAGTTACGTGTTAAAGGGGTAGATGTTCCAAAAACAGCCTTTAGGACAAGGTATGGCCACTTTGAATTTCTAGTAATGTCTTTTGGGCTTGCTAATGCCCCAACAACTTTTATGGACCTAATGAATCGAGTCTTCAAGCCATTCCTAGATGTATTTGTGATCGTATTTATTGACGATATCCTGATTTACTCGCGGTCCAAAGCCGAACATGCTGATCATTTACGTGCAGTATTGCAAACACTTCAGAATCATAAATTATATGCGAAGTTCTCCAAATGTGAGTTTTGGTTGACTTAAGTGGCTTTTCTTGGCCATATAATTACAGACGAAGGTATTAGAGTTGACGGCCAAAAGATTGAAGCAGTAAAGAATTGGCCAAGGCCCTTGAATGCTACAGAGATCCGTAGTTTTTTGGGCTTAGCAGGTTATTACCGGAGGTTTGTGGAAGGATTTTCTTCTATATCTGCACCATTGACAAAGTTGACTCATAAAGCTGCCAAGTTCTAGTGGTCTGATGCATGTGAGCAGAGTTTTCAGGAGTTGAAGGACATGCTTGCTTCAGCACCTATCTTAATTCTGCCAGAGGGAACGGAAGGTTATGTTGTTTATTGTGATGCTTCAAGGGTTGGGTTGGGCTGCATTTTAATGCAACATTTTAAGGTTATTGCCTATGCCTCGAGACAACTAAGAAAGCACGAACAAAATTACCCTATTCACGATCTTGAATTGGCAGCAGTTATATCTGCCTTGAAAATTTGGCGCCATTACTTATTTAGAGTCCATGTAGACGTGTTTACGGACCACAAAAGTCTACAGTATTTATTCAAACAGAAGGATTTAAACCTAAGGCAAAGAAGGTGGCTAGAGTTACTAAAGGATTATGACATAGATATTTTATACCATCCAGGGAAGGCCAATGTAGTGGCCGATGCACTTAGCCGCAAATCCATGGGAAGCTTGAGCCACGTGGAAAATAGAAAGATTGATATGACAAGAGAACTACATCAGTTAGCTAATTTGCAGGTTCAACTACTAGACCAAGGTAATGGGGGAGTTGCTATTCAAAGCACAGCGGAATCCTCACTTATGACAGAGGTAAAGGAAAGACAATATGATGATCCAGAATTAGTAAGATTGAGGGAGGAAATTCCACAACAGAAGCAACCACTAATAGAGCTTAAGGAAGATGGGGTTCTTAGATATCAAGGTCGTCTATGTGTACCTAACGTCGGGGAGCTTTGGGAGAAAATTTTGGCAGAAGTTCACTATTCCCGCTATTCAATCCATCCCGGAGCGACGAAGATGTATCATAATCTTCGACAGATTTATTGGTGGAATAATATGAAGAGAAATATTGCAGATTTTGTAGCCCAATGCCCGAATTGTCAACAGGTAAAAATTGAACACCAGAGACCCGGAGAACTAACTCAAAGTATAGTGATACCTAACTGGAAATGGGAGGTGATCAACATGGACTTTATTATAGGCATACCCCGTACTTATCGAAGTATGATTCCATATGGGTGATTGTAGATAGACTTACAAAATCAGCTCACTTTTTGCCAGTCAGGACAATTTATACTACTGAAGATTATGCCAAGTTGTATATTAGTGAAATAGTTCGACTTCATGGTGTCCCAATTTCCATTATTTCAGATAGGGGTGCTCAGTTTACATCAAATTTCTGGAGGTCTTTCCAGAGAGGCTTAGGTACTCAAATAAGTCTCAGTACAGCTTTTCATCCACAGACAGATGGACAAGCTGAACGCACTATTCAAACACTCGAAGATATGCTAAGAGCTTGTGTACTAGATTTTAAAGGGAGTTGGGATGACCATTTGCCACTAATTGAGTTTGCCTATAATAATAGCTTCCATGCAAGCATTCAAATGGCTCCTTATGAGGCTTTATACGGACGAAAGTGTAGGTCACCGATTGGATGGTTTGAAATTGGAGAAGCAAGATTATTAGGGCCAGACCTAGTTAATCAGGCAATGGAAAAGGTGAAGCTAATCCGAGAAAGATTACTAACAGCCCAGAGTAGGCAGGAATCATATGTAGATGTGCGACGTCGGGATTTGGAATTTAATATTAGTGATTGGGTTTTCCTAAAGGTTTCGCCCATGAAAGGCGTTATGCGATTTGGTAAAAAGGGAAAGCTTAGTCCAAGATATATTGGACCATACAGGATCATTCGAAAGGTAGGAAAAGTGGCATATGAGCTAGATTTACCCACAGAATTGGAGACAGTCCATCCTGTATTTTATGTATCGATGCTACGAAGGTGCATAAGAGATCCTTCACGTATTATGCCTATCAAAGATGTTTAACTTTCTGAAGACTTATCCTTTAAGGAAGTACCAATTTCTATCCTAGATCGTCAAGTTAGAAAGCTCAGAACCAAAGAAGTAGCCTCAGTAAAGGTGTTATGGAGAAATAATAATATCGAGGAAATGACGTGGGAAGCCGAGGAAGAAATGAGGAAAAAGCATCCCTAGTTATTTATGACTTGAAGATAGTACAGAGCTAAGTCATATTCTTATGTTCTTGATACGCTTCCTACTAAGCAAATATGATCAGGTTTAAACATGTGAAACTGATTACATTTAATTGTATATAGTGGTATCGCCCTGTGAGGGATCATGCTGGACTTTTGCTGAGTTTCAGGTTTTTGGATAGTCCCAATTATAAAGGAAACTCTGCCAAAATTTCAAAAAATACTAAGGGACTAGAGCTCTATATGCATTACCCTCATTCGAGGACGAATGATTCTAGGGGGGAAGGATGTAACACCCCGTACCTTTCAAAACCTATGTGAGTAAGTAAGTATCGACGAAGGTATTTGAGCTCGAGATTTTGAAGGGGTACTTTGGCCTAGAATTTGAAATGGTCAAATGTATATAAGTGTTAAGTTAAATTATAAGGATGAGGATTTTGAAAATGAGATAAAACAAGTGAGGTACTTGCTCGACTTATCTAAGCTCTTAGGTGACAAGTAGGTGCATCACCTACCTACGCTAACAAACTAAGTTCCGAGAGCCGATTACGGGCAACAACACCATGGATTATTAGACCTAATGGTAGCCCAAATGAAGCTTAAAGTTGGCCCATCAAAGCACAACCAAATCTGGCCCAAACAACTACAAAAGGTAGCCATCAATATTGACTACATTTTGACCCAAGAGAAGCCCAAAATCAGCCACAAAACTTAACCCTTTTGAGGCCCAAGCAAAGGGTAATTTTGACCCAAGTTTCTTGACCCATTTTGGCCCAAATATACTCAAAAAAAGTCGGCCAAAAAGGTCCCTTTATACAGGTCTTTTGCTGATCAATGTTGATCACAAAAAGCTGGAAAAATTCTCTCTTATCTCCTTTCCTTTTTGGCAGCCCTTCTTTCCCTTTAGGGTTATAACAAGATCAAGATTAATTCAATCTTAAGGTGAGTTAAACCACTTGTTATCTTGGTATTAATCTACTACATATAGCTAGGATATCCTATTGTAAGAAAGACATGAACTATGGCAGCCCCTTTCTTAAGATTTAACACATAGAAATTGTGTAACAATTAAGAGATTTCTTCTTCTCTTGTTGGTGTATGTGTAGGGGGTACTTAAGCTTTTCAAGGCATCAATAAAAAGAGGATAAAAACACCCCTTCAAGTGTGGTAATTACTCTGCCCATAATCATATTATTGTATTGAAGTTCAGATGGACAATTGTTGTTGAATTGTTGTTAAGAACTCACCGGACGACGATCGGAAGCCGTGGGTTCAATGTGTTGCTATTGTATTTTGGCATGGTGTGTTGTGTAGGGGCTGTTTGATATGTTTTGTATTATTGGAGGCAGTAGGTTGGTGTGTGTGTGATGTGTATTTGATAGGGGAGAAAGGTGTGATGATACACCTTTAATTAATGCAAAATACGTATATCTGCCCGGGAAATGTTTAGCTACTGATTTGGGAAAGTTGCATCAGCTTTAAGAGCTAATATTAGCTTCATTATACCCTTGTGTTGTAGATTAACTTAATAAAGGAAAGTCCAAGTTGTGGTAAGCGCAATCTTCGGAAGGAACGAGGTATGTTAAGGCTTCTTTATTCCTTATCGGCATGAATCTAGAAATAGAATTCTAAATCTCCGAAAGAAGGAATTTGAGTATTCTGTTGTAAGAGAGCTGATTTGGTAACTCAAAAAGTCTTAAGGAACTAGTTATACATTATGGTGATTCAAGTCTCCTTCTTATAAAAATCTGATTCTTTTTGCACGAAACGTAAGTTATCCTTTTGTCAAGTTTCTTCTTTGTAGTGTGATCCCTAATCAAGCTTTAGAAAGTATACAAGGAAAGTTAGCAAGTCAAATCCCCATTTATATGTGTTTGGTATGTTGAGTCGAACACCTAGTAAGCCAAGGCTAAAGAAGTTATCTAAACGAACCTTCATAAATAACTAGAATAACTTTGAAGGTCAATCTAGTAATACACTTATTATGTGTGGTTTGCGTGTTAGTGTGCAGCGAGGTGCTACTGCCATATTGAGGCTATTATATACATAGTGTGCACCGAGGTTCTACTGCCATATTGAGGCCATTATATACATAGTGTGCGCCGAGGCGCTACTGCCATATTGAGGCTATTATATATAGGGTGCACCGAGGTGCTATTGTGGTTCAGTGTGGGTTATAAAGAGTGAGTTGCGGTGTGGGTTAATGCATGTGTTGTATTCTAAAAAGAATAAAGGAGAAAGAGCTTAACGAGTCTTACCAATTACAGTTTACAAGTTTCATATTATATCTTGTTCAGATTTACTACTTGCGACTTGCTTTTATGTTTCTACCTTACATGCCAGTACATTATTGTCATACTGACGTCCCCATTGCCTGAGGGCACTGCATTTATGCCTACAGGTCCAGACAGAAACCCAGATTGACCTCTTCAGTAGGAGTTGCAGAGTTCAACCATTTTGGTAAGCTCCATTCTTCCTGGAGCTGACGAGTCAGAGGTCTAGCTTATATTTTGACCAGGTTATGTATATGTACAACTGATGGGTAGTCCAGGGCCCTGTCCTGGATATGAGATATTTTACTTACTCCTAGAGGCTTGTAGACGTGTATATGTACAACTGTGTTGGGTATGGCCTTGTCGGCCTTGTTATTAGCTATCTACTATGATAATAGCCTTGTCGGCCTTGAGTTGCTTACCTACTATTGAGCTTTCAGTGTTTCAAATTGTTATTCTTAGAGACCTTTTTGGTCTCAGACCCCCAACAGGTTCAATAGAGATACACTCTATTTTGGCACCCTCGGCCTTTTGGGGCTCCGGGTGTCGGTCATGCCTCCCATGGTTTGGGGCGTGATAGTTTCATTCCCACTTAGCCTAAGTTCTCTTGTATTCTCTCAATCTAGTTCCAAGAGAAGAAACGATGTCCAATTTTCCCAAGCTTCAAGTTAGGTTTCCATCTTCAAGTCTCCATCCCCAAGCTCTAGGTTAAGAAAGCTTCAAGATCAGGTATGTGGGTCTTCAATAAGGGATTCTTTTACCCTTATGCCCAAAAACCCAATCTTTTAAATTAATTTTATGAATTCTCAAGTTTGGGTTCTTACCCAATTCTCATGGGCTTTTGTAAATGGACTTTTCTCATGATTCTCCTATGAAATCTAATTCTAAATTGCATGATTTTGCATGGATTTTTACAAGTAAATTTCTATTTCATAAATTGAAAGCTAAACTTAGCCAATTTTCCATGCATGGATTGATTTAAGCAAATTAACATATTTTGATAGCATGACCTCATGAATTTCAAGCAATTTCATGCCTAGTTCCTATGTTTTTATGAAATTGCATGTGATATGTGAAATTGAACTAGTGCCATGCAAGTTTTTAAGATATGAGTCATTATGAAAGACAAGATATCCCGATGTTCCATCAATACTTATGAATTATTTCCTAAAACAAAGTTTATAAGTATTATGAAGATCCAGGTTATGAACATGATTATGAACACGATTGGACATCTAGATATGTCACATGTATGTGAGCCTTATGATGTATTTCGGGAGTAGTATTTAGTATCGAGCGATGAGAGTTCCAGATAACCCAAATCTAAAACTACATTGCCACTGTAGGTTGCCCTCTATGGCTTATGACAGGATCCTTATGAACATAGTTCTAACCTTGGCCGGTTAGGACAACCTTTTCCAGTGTGGGTGCATGACACTAAACTCCATGTAGCTCAACATGGTTTAATATCGATTAAGAGAAACTCTCATATGAATGTTTTCAAGCTACTAAGTTATATTATATTCAATTTTCAAGTTTTACTCATTGCTTTATGATTTATGCTTAAACTATAATCCTTACTTATGATTTCACTTGAAGTCCTTATGCTATGATTTCTCCTACTAATGCATGATTTTTGCATAAGCTCGCATACTCAGTACATTTCGTAGTACTGACTGCAAACCTCTTTGTGCTTCATCCTATTATGATATAGATTCTGTATCCCGTTCCCAAACTCGTGGCTAGTAGATCAGCATATCATCCAGTCAGCTTGGTGAGTCTTCCTCATTCGAGGACTTGGAGTTTAAATTTATTTCAATATTTTAGTTTGTTTATTCAGCTTTCAGTATTTAGAGTGAATTAGCTGGGGACTTATCTTAACAGCTCATCAGTAGTACAGGATTTCAAACACAGAGTCATATATTCAGCTATATTCAGATTGTCATTCTTAGACTTTATTTATAAAACAAATTAAGTTGCCCATTGCTTCTCTTAAAGCTTTCTCTCAATATTTACGCTGTTTAAGTTTAAGTCATGCTAAGGCCAATAGTTAGCTTGGGATTACTTGTAGTCTCAGGTCCCATGTTATGTCCAGGGTGTAGCCTTGGGGCATGACAAAATCCAACACAATACCCATTCTATTCATCAAATTCATTGTAAAACAAACAATATTCATGCAATGAAGTAGGAAAGTAAAGTTCTACAATTGTTATCTTGTTTTCTGATGTTGGGAGCAAAGTGATTGGGGAGGGAATTGTGTTTTTGGATGAATAAGGGGGAGAATGGGTGATAAACCCATTTCTAACCCCTATAAACTGTTACCACCCGCTATAGAGGGAGGTTGGATGCTATATCAGTGCTGCTATAGTAGATTTCTAACCCCTATAAACTGTTACCACCCACTCGAGTGGGGAAAATTTTGTTGTTCCATCATTTAATCTCCCTAACCCAGTATATTAAGGAGGCTTTATATTTCTTGGGAACTCAAAGGAAGGGATTCCATGACATAGTAGGGAAGAATTAATTTTCGGTTGAGTTTTTGGTACACCAAATGGAATAAAATTTGGTGATTCGCGTAAGGCTACAGTTATGTTATCCTGGTAGGACGGTAAGAATCTAAAGCCAGATCATTCCTGCCTTCTGATTAGAATGATGGGTAAATTAATATCTGTTGTAATGATCTGTTAAGTCATTATTAAATGACACCTCATTGCAAGTTACGGGAACTGTGGAAATACGCTCTCAATTTAAATTGGAGTGACACGATTTTTTTTAAAATTTGAAGTTTTGCTTGGGCTAACATCATACCTCTATAGTGACACCGTGGTAGTAGTTGACAGGCCGCTATAGCAGGTTAACGGGACCAATAACCCAGAATGTGGGTTTTATATTTCTGATTTCTGCTCTTCAATTGCAAAAAGGGTGAAGCTTACTCCAAAAACCCTCCTAGGGTACCTCATGACCAGGAAATAATAGAGTGAAGGGATTTCCGCTCGGATGGGGTAAAACCCATGGATTCCATGCCTAGTTTCCATTAGGACTCACTTCTACGGAGCAAAAATTTTGTGTTCAGACTTCGGAGGCAGCTGTTTGGCGTCCAGGTAGGCTTGGTTAACTAGTAGTTTAGACTTAATTTTTGAAACATAATGTGTTGTGGATTGAGGGGAGATTTCATACTTAGGCCTTCAGGCACAAAGTCTAGAGGGATAAACGTATTTAATATGACAGGTTGTGTGGAAATTTACTGTTATGAGTAATGTGAACCCTGTACTTGATTGATTGTTGAAGTTGTGATATTTTATCCTCGGATAACTGGAATTTGGGTGTGTTTAAGGAAATAGTGTTGATTATTGTAAGGGTTGCTAGGTCTTAGCGGATTCCCAGATTAGTATAATGGGGGAACGGGTGAGATAGGAGATACTAGGATCTTGGTATTAGGGGATGGGTTTCATGTGGATGGTTGAATATTCTTGAATAACTCTAAAAGTTGAGGTATAAGAATTAATATACTTAATTGCATAATCTGGGGGTTATTCTTTGAATTGGTCATCGAGGTGTAACACCCTAGAATTCGAATCAGCCTTTAAACATAGAATCTCTGAAAAATTTGAAGTTTCCAGCGATTACGAGCCCAGACCACGAGCTGTGAACTGAACCATAAGTCATGGAAAGGACTCGTGAAACCAGTCCTGCAGACCATCCTCAGGTCTAAGAAATACAACTGGGTTTCACGATTCATGGATGGTTCCATGGGTCATGGAACCAGTCCGTAGAACTCAGACTAAGGATAGTCAATTCCTTTAGCAACCACAAATGGTTTCTAAGACTCGTGGATGGTTTCACGAGTCATGGTGTTAACTCATAGAACCAAGTTCTGCATTTGGTCTTTTAGGCCAGAAACCAAGAGAAGGAACCATGAGTCATGGTTCAGTCTATGACTTATGAATTTCCCTCATGGAATCTAAAGTTGCAGTTTTAAGTTGTTTTTCTAAATTAAATCCCTGGGTTATTTTGGTAATTTCCCACCCTTTTAACTCCTAAGTGAGGTCATTTTGGACTCTTTTAGTAGGGTTTCATCCCTAATTAGCTTAAGTCCCCTCCCAAACTCTCATTCATATTCTATAAGTGGAAAGGGTCTCTCAATCTTCAAGCTCCAAGTCTCCATCTCTTCTCATCCTAGATTAAGAAAGCTTCAATTCAGGTATGTGGGTATTCAATAAGGGATTCCTTTCACCCTTATGCCCCCCAAGCCCCAAGTTTTACTTTGATTTATGAAGTTGTGAAATTAGTGTTCTTGCCCAAATTGGGAAATTTTTATGTATTCAGTATTAAAGCATCAATTCATGGTTTCTCATCCCTTACCCATGATCTATTTGAGATTCCTTAAGTTTTTTCAAAATCTCATGCATTGAGAATGAGTTCTAGTATGATTTTACTAAATTGCATGTTTTCAAGTAAAAATTGGCATGTTTAGATAACATGACCTCAAGTATTATGAAATTGCATGACTAATTCTTCAAGCCATGAATTTAGAAAAGAGTATATTTTGAATTATGGCTATGCTAAGCTTTAAGACTTATAAATTGAGATTGGCATGACATTAGATAAGTCCTTATGCTTTTCAATCAATTTTGGCATTAGATATGTCATAAGTATTATATGGCCTATATGTATGTTTTTAGGAGTAGTATTTAGCATTGAGTTAGACAGGGTAAGAGTACCCTACATCCCAGAACTACGTGCCTCCGTAGGTTGTTAGACCCTCAGTTAGGCATTAGAACTAGTGATCATACCAAGCTATTCCTTTATACCCTTGCAAGGTATATTGGATCCTCTTAATTGGGCAGATACATTAGATTCCATGTAGCTCACATGGTTTATGTCGGTTAGAAAACCTCCCACATAAATAGTTTCAAGCTTTTAAATGTATTGACTCTTTCTCTCCAGACTTCAGAATTTCTATTATCACTTATGGTTTTTAGATATGTTTTAGCTTATGATATTGAATTGAGTCTTTACATTGTAGCTTTTACTATTATAGCATGATTTCAGTTTCAAGTACATTTAGCATGTTTCACTACAAATTTTGCATATATCGCATACTCAGTACATCCTATAGTGCTGATGCATATTTTATGCTGCATCCTATCATGATGCAGATTCAGGCTCCCGATCTCAGACTCGTGGCTAAAGGTTAGCATGTTTCCCAACTTCGAGTAGTGAGTCCTCATCCTTCGAGGACTAGTGTCAGCTTAGTTACTTTATGGTCTTCTTATTAGTATTTGGAGTTAGCTGGGGTCTTGTCCCAGTAACTCATTATTCAGTTTAGAGGCTTCTCATACCTAGTTAGAGATTTTGTATTTGAGATTTCAGATTCTGCTATGTTTAGACCTTGATCTATTAATGGTTCAGTTTGCTTATCTCTTGAGTTTATTCCCTCCGCTAAGTTTATCTATGTTTGTTTAAGTCATGGTAAGGCCAAGGGTTAGCTTGGGGTCACTTGTGGTCCTATGTCCCATATTATGCCTAAGGGTAAGCTTCGAGGTATGACAAAATTGGTATCAGAGCATCAAGTTCAAGAGTCCTGGGTTGTTTGAAAGTCGCATCAAGTAAAGTCTCCTTCATGGGTGTGAAGTGCACCACACTTATGAGAGGGAAGCTACGAGATGTTTTAGGAAAAACTTCACTTCTTTCAGGATCAATATCATGTGATAGAGTTTAAATTTATTACTCCTCTAATCCAATCTTCATACATATCTGGTTATGCATCCTTGCTATTCCATGCCTCATCGGGCTAATGCCCGAAATGCTAATCCTCCAGTTCCAGACCAAGAGGTCACTAATGCAGAGTTTAGGAAGGCTATTAATTCCCCAGCACCTATTCCTGCTAACCCTCATGATGGGGAAGTTGCAGCTAGAGTTTGGGACTTTATTCGTATAAACCCGCCTGAGTTCTTGGGTTCTGAAGTTGGTGAGGATTTGCAAAATTTCATGGATGAGGTCAAGAATATTTTAGAGGTGATGCAGGTTGTTGGTGTGGATGGTGTTGAGCTAGCTTCCTATCAGATCCTTTGTGTCTCACATTTGGTATACTCAGTGGAAGGATGCTAAGTCTAGGGATGCGGTCCCTATGACTTATGAGTGCTTTGAGAGAGCGTTTCTTGATCGCTTCTTCCCTAGGGAGTTGAGGGAGGCTAAGGCCAAAGAGTTCATAAATTTAAGGCAAGGATCTATGTCGATTCAGGAATATGGATTGAGGTTCACCCAACTTTCTTGATATGCTCCTCCTATGGTGGATGAGCCAAGGGATAGTATGAGCAAGTTTATTTACGGGATGTCAGACTTGGTGAAAAAGGAGTGCAAATATGCTATTCTTTTGGGGGACATGGATATCTTTAGGCTTATGACTCATGCCCATCAGATTGAGGGCGATAAGTTGAAGGAAATGACAAGAGAAAACAAGAGGTCTAGGTCAGAGGGTTCGGGTTTTAGCCATCAGAGGTTCGGAGGTGGACACCGTTCTTCATTTCAGAAAAGGTCATCAGGACCCATACCTTCATCACCTAGTGCTCATACTCAGGCCCCTATTTCGAGGCATGATCAGTCAGCTAGAGGATTAGGTTCCCAGTCTCAGGGGAGTGTTGCAAAAGGGACTTTGTACCCTGTTTGTAACAAGTGTGGTAAGAGTCACCCTGGTGAGTGCCTTGCTGGAAAAGAGGGATACTTTGGGTGCGAGCAGATTGGTCATAGGATCAGGGATTTCCCTTCAGCCAAGAAGGGACATGGAGGTGACAGGACGCTGTCTACTACAGCCGCCCCAACAGGTCATCAGGTTTAGCATGGTACCGCTTCTGATGGTCATCGCCAGATACATCTCTATGCTATGTCATCTCGCCAGGATCAGAAGAGTTCCCCATATGTTGTTACTGGTATGTTGTAAGTCTTCACTTTTGATGTTTATGCATTGTTGGACCTCAGAGCCTCTTTGTCTTTTGTGACCCCTTTTGTTTCTTGCAAATTCAAAGTTGGCCCTAAAATACTCTTTGAACCTTTTTGTGTTTCTACTCATATTGGTGAGTCAGTCGTAGCCAAGAGAATTTACAAAAATTTTCCTATCTCAGTCCTTCATAGAGTCACTTTAGCTGATCTAGTAGAGTTGGAGATGACTGATTTTGATTTTATTCTTGGTATGGATTGGTTGCGTGCATGTTATGCCTCAGTTGATTATCACACCCAAGTTGTCAGTTTTAAGTTTCCTAATGAACCTATCTTGGAATGGCAAGATAGTCCTCCATACCCAAAGGGTCATTTCATATCCTATCTCAAGGACAGAAAGATGATTTCTAAGGGTTATGTATATCATATAGTTCGGGTTATGGGCACGATGTCCGAAACCCCCTCGCTTCAGTCAGTTCCTATTGTCAATGAATTTTCAAAAATGTTTTTTGAGGATCTGTCCGGAGTCCCTCCCGAGTGGGAGATCGACTTTGGGATATAAACCTTCTCCCACATACGCAGACTATATCTATTCCTTCTTACAGAATGGCTCTAGTGGAGCTTAAGGAATTGAAAGATCAGTTGAAAGACCTTCTCGATAAGGGTTTTATTCGACCCAATATCTCTCTATAGGGTGCTATAGTTCTATTCGTGCGTAAAAAGGATTGTTCCCTCAGAATGAGTTTTGACTACCGTCAGTTGAAAAATATCACAATCAAGAATAAGTATCCAATTCCTAGGATTGATGACTTGTTCGATCCAGTTTCAGGGTGACAGTTATTTCTCCAAGTTTGACCTTAGATCTGGTTATCGTCAACTCTGTGTTCAAGAGTGTGACATTCCAAAGACAGCCTTCAGAACTCGTATGGTCATTATGAATTTGTGGTTATGTCTTTTTGACTAACTAATGCTCCTGCAACCTTTATGGACTTGATGAACCGTATGTTCAAATAGTATTTGGATAGGTTTGTCATTATTTTTATTGATGATATCCTTATCAACTCTCGGAGTAAGAATGAGCATGCAGAACATTTGAGAGTTGTGTTGCAAACTCTCAAGGATCGTCAGTTATTTGCTGTCACGATCCAGACCGCCGTGAGTGGCACCCACACAACCCCTGGGAAAGAGAACCATCAACAACCCATAACTTAACCATTCTAATAGCTTAAAAACCAGTGTGCAATAAGTAAAACTAGCAATAATCAACCAAATCAATACTAATATAAATGAACCTATGGAAATCCCTCCCTAGAACCTGAAAGTCATCATACCAAAACACTACCAAAAATCTAAAACGCGGGGATGCAACCCCAAAATAAGCAAGAGTCTAAGCCCGAAAATAAGTGGGCTATACTGCAAATGAAAGAGACCAAGGTAGCTCGACCGAAATAGCTCACCCTTGATGCCTGGAAGCGTTGGGACTACAAGTGAGGTCGCGTGTCAGCCACTGGAAGATTGCCTGTACTCACAAAAAGAAATGCAAGTGCAGAATCAGTACACAACCACCGTGTACTGGTAGGATCATCATCCAGTTCTAGATAAGCAATATATGAACGGTACAATAGCCAAGTAAAAGTATAGGAAATATGTAAACAAGCCAACATGTATCCCTAGACTACAAGTCTCATCCTAGCTTGTTTCCACATGTAACCCACCCTTTTAACCATGATCAACAATTAATAATAATCAATAAATATACCATTTTACCTATCCCGGACCTACCCTGAGATCCCCCTAAACAACACCTAAGTGTTAAACATGCAACCCGGTCTACACCAAGACCAAACTCACCAATCAATACAATAGCCACCCAGTCTCTCAAGGACCATATGCAATATCACAATCATAAACACAACCCGGTACACTCATGGAACCATTATTAAAATTCAACAATACAATAAAGTAAACCCGTACCAGGCATAGTACATGAGCCAACCAGTTAGTTATCCTATACCAGGCGTGGTACCTGAGCCAACCGTTTGTTATCCCGTACCAGGCATGGTACCTAAGCCAACCTAATGTCACACAAAATCTACAGTCACAAACAATGAATAATCAACCCTTGTAAACAAACAAGCAATAATACCTAGTTCATTTCACAAGACTGATACCAGGACCCTTAGACATTCTTAATCATTCCCTAAGCATGCAACTCATAAAATTCTTAGACAAAAGTACACAAACATACAATGCATACGGGAATCAATAACCGTCACCTGCATTGAATTATTCCAAGCTCTATTGAACTGGAGCTTTCCCCTTTTCAGGATCCCTTGCTTGTTCTTGGTCTAGAAACAAATATGCAAGAACTATAATCAATTACTGACCCAAAAGTACCTGGATTATAAAAAATCCCAATCCCCAGGACAACCTATGATCATTCCACCCATTCCCGGGCTTTCCCACCATTAATTCACGTAAATTCATTATTTTAAAGGATACCTTTAGAGAATTATGGCTAAGTTATCATAACCCATCATCAATAATCAAGACCCAAGAACTCTAGCACCCTAGAATCCCCCTTTTTCCTCGGATTCTTCCATTCCTAGGTCATTCCAAACCTTCTCCCAAGTCCACCCCTAGCAATTCTAAAGTGTAGGAAAGATAGTACGGAGTTTGTAGAGTAGAATCCTTACCTTTGGGACGAAAAACAATGGAAAACGGAGGAAAATCGCCCAAAATCGCCCAAAATTGCCTTGCCCTTCTCCCAAAACATCTTTGTTGAAAACTGACTATCTTGGGGAAGTTTCTGCATTAAATCCTATCACGCTCCGCTATAGCAGTCCATTCCACTATAGAGGTACTGTCATAGTGGAGTCGACCGCTATGGCGGAGGCTGACCGACATTGACTTCCACTGTAGCAATATTTTCTCTTCTACAGTGGAGGTATCTATGGCGGTGTGTCAACTGCTATGGAAGTTGACACGAGATAGAAAGTCATAAAGTCCCTCAACTTGCCCCATTTTACAACACGCTTGATTTCCCAATATTTCGGAACAACCCCTTCACGTCAACCTTGATTCCGAGAGTTCTTCTTACCTGATTTCGATTATGAAAAGTCTCCCAGACTCCTTTATGTCCTAGCTAAAAAGAAAACTAGCTCAAGTCAAGACACTCTACCCGATCCTTACTCTGAGTGCCCTAGACCATACCTCACTTCAAAATCGACCGAGACTAGCCTAGTCTAGAATTTTCAACTCCCAAATCCAGAAGTTTTTTGACTCAAAACTTGGCACGAAAAGTTTACCCGTAATGATGAACCAAATCTTTACAACAGATACCAATTTACCCATCATTCGTCCCTGAATGATCTCTAAGGCAGAAAGAGAAGAAGGAGCTCGCCCCTCTGAACCTTAACGCTCTACCTTGACAGCGTAAATATGACCTTACGCAAACCATCGAAACTTTCAAATCCCTTGGTGTACCCAACTGAATCAAAATTTAACTCACTCCCACTCTATCAAGGAATTCCTTCCTTCGAGCTGCACAAGGCTAACTAGATTACCCCTTCTCGAGTGCCCAAAAAATCTGGGAACTCATCAAAACACCGAAGAGAAAGAAACTCAACTAAAGAATAAAAATAATTTTCTTCCATGCCAAGGGGATTAGATCCCACCATGGAGACCCCTTTCCCGCTATACCCGGAGTTCTCCTAACCCGAACTTTATTTTGTAAGCTTTTTATGGGTACTGTGCCCCTCGCATATCATAGTATCACCTTACTCTTATTAACACTATGCCCTGAGACACCACATATCTCTAAACCACACAACAATGGAAATTCCATTGGAACCCATCCTAGCTTGAGACCTTTGTCAACTCTCATCTTAGGGGGAATTCTACCCGAGCACTTACACCTTAACCAATGCTATAGCAAGCACACGCCTATCACCCAATGAGCAGTGACACCAAGTATTATCATGATCAACCAGAGGGATAAAAATGTTAAAGAATCTATTTAATAACCCCACTCCCTCAACCGACCCTACCACTAAGGATCATCAATAACAAACAAGCCACTAATCACCCTCATAACATAAGCCTATGAGCAGTGTTCAACACTACTCAATCAATTACTGGTCATTTTCCAAATTCTACATGGGTGACTATTCCACCAATGGTCAATCATAATTCTACCGATTCCCCGGGCTATCATATCCACCCCCTCTTTTTTTATCCCGCATGGATGCTAAATAAAACATGCAATAGCTCGTTGCTCAATTAGCGATCTAAAATGACCCAGGAATGAAAGCAAGACGGGAAAAAATAGGACATACATTCTGTCCCGCCCCTTCCCGCTATAGCGGTCGTCACTCTACTACAGCAGTACCGCCATAGCGAGAAAATTCCCACTATAGCGAGATCGCCGTAGAGAGAAAATTCCCGCTATAGCGGGATCGCCGTAGTGATACCATTCTGCTATGGCAATCCCGATGGTAACAACCCAGAAAATTTTACTATTTTCTGCAAAATATTCCCCTCATTCCCTTTCCCTATTTTCACATTAACACATGAAATCACGTTATGGTCTTAAAACATAACCTCAAGACCAACCTCAACTATGCATAATTGAGAAATTAGCACCATATTTTCATAAAAATAAGTTATGAAATGCATCAGAATCGCGTACAATAAAACATTCCCGCTATCGTACACTACTAGTCCCCCTTTTTCCTTTCTATGGTTCTCAACAATTCCTGACTGTCCCGAAACCAAAGTTTTCCCACAATCATCAATCCCTTTTTGTTCCCTTACTATCTATACCAACGGTAAGTCTATACCCAAAAGTAATACAAACCATTCTAATTAAGGCATATCACAATTTATCACTAAAGCAAATCACAAATTTTAAAGCCGAAATAAACTTCCTTAAGTCACAATCATTAGTTACCACAAAACAATTCCTTACCATAATTCTCGCTATCAAACAATAATAGCCCTTTTTCCCCATGGTTCCCAACCAATCCCGACTGTCCTGAAATTGGACTTTCTGTATAGTCATAAGCCTTGTTCCCTTACCATTTTTACCAATGGCAAGTCCATTTCTGAATTGTAATACCACTTTACTGATCCATTCAAGTACATATAGAAAGTAATTACCAACCAAAGCACACAAATTCAAGTTATGGCTCCTCGCGGACAAAAATATTTACCACAAGGCAAGCAATTTCACCACACACGACTGTAGTCATACAAGTAATACAATACACATAGTTTCAAGTTTCAAGCCACAACACAATCAAATAATTGCACACCATACATTAACAGTCATTCAAACAACATGAATACACATAAGCACAATCTCAAGTCTCAAGCTTCAACCCTCAACCAAATCAGTTCCATTACCCTTTATTCACTTCATGGATGACCGTTACCCAATTCATCCGTCCTTTACATAGACTCCCAGGACAGATACCAATTAGAACTGACACGACCCAATTTCTCAGTCATGATGGCACCTACAACCCCCGGTAGGTGAACCAATCCCCGTAGCCCAAAACAGTTAGTAATGGGCTACTATCTAACAAATAAGAGAACAAGACGAAGAGAACAGATAAAAGGACTATAAATATATACATATGCGGAAATTAAACCAAACCCCAAGACCTGGTATCATAGTATAGAGCCAAAACTACATACATGGAGTGCAAACGATCCAAACAATATATACAGATGTCTCTGAATAGTAATAGAGTACATGAAGCAAAAGATAAACTAAAGCTAAGCTCCGATCGCCAAGA
The DNA here is from genome assembly GCA_003996215.1 of Jaltomata sinuosa. Lineage (NCBI taxonomy): Eukaryota > Viridiplantae > Streptophyta > Magnoliopsida > Solanales > Solanaceae > Jaltomata > Jaltomata sinuosa. The sequence continues at coordinate 7,330 of QJPP01001334.1, read as the reverse complement.
GCTCACCCTCAGTCTGAAGTAGTCCCTAACAGATCTCCAAGCACGAATCACAGCGACCTAACGACGATGGCCCACGCTAGGATCTGCACCCAAAGATGCAGGGGGGTAGGGGTGAGCACCAAATGCGAAGCATAAGGTACCCAGTAGGTATCATAGGCCGACTGGGCACATATAATATAAAAGCATAGTAATAGGTAGAATAGAAGCAAGCAGTCACAGAAATCAACGAAAGGTACACAGGAACTAGCCCAGAGGGAAATCAACAAAACCACATGTGAGGCTAGTAAGCAGAATATACATACCATAGGCACAGGTGAAGGTAAGAAATAACGCACCTGGGCTTGCAATAACAGTGTATACATAATAAGTTTATGAAATGGAAGGTATACCGGTAACCTCAAGTGTAAGAAGAAGAGAGAAAGAGTAACGATAGGCATGCTCAGAGACATGAATCAAACTCAACTAATCATATCAATCTCAAATCCAGAAACTAACAGTCTAGCAGTAACCAATTTCATACTTAACCGTAACAGCGAACAATTCTGTAAGTAAATAGCAAAAGTCTACCTACAGTCCCCCGGCCGCCCATACAACCGAGGAACACAAACAAGTGAAAACAAACCCTCCAGCATCCCATACTACCGGAGCGTACAATCAACAAACAACAAACAAGGGTGGAGCCTCAAACAATGAATGATATGATGCATGAAGGTCTCAAGTGAAATGGTATCTCTGTATGTACCTCCTCCGGTGCCGATCCGGCCGAGCAGGTAGGTTCCATGGAAGGACACTGCCCGTATACCTCTACTCCACCGTATACCCTTCCTCCGGCACACGCAGCCCGTAGCCCCTGGCCCGGATGGAAAGGTCCATGGAGGTCCAGACCCCATACTAAAACTCAGTATCAAAACATGTCGTACGGAAGCAAGTCCTGTATCAATATAGAGACCCAGTCTCGAATATGCATGCCCAGACCGTGTCCAGGACTAAAGTAGTAGGAAAATATCTCAAAAAAAAACCCCTCCAAGGGGGCCCGGGCATAACCGAGTCTAAACAATAGAAAGTCATCTCAGGTGCTCGGTCCGACCGAGGCTAAAAATCATCTCAAGTAGCAAGAAAACTCAACTAGCACCCCGGCCCTGCCGAGTCTAGCGTTAGTAGTAAATCTGGCGTTTTAAAACATAATTTTACTTCCTTTTACCCAGGAATATTCACAAGTTAAATCAAACCATTTCCAAATTATTTCCATCAAAAAACGGCCCCCCCGGGCCATGCAAGGTTAAGAAAATAGTGCCAGTAGGCCCGAATCCAAAACCATAGTAAAACATGGATAAAACCTCTTTATATGCATGGAAATGGTATGATCACACACAATAGCTGCTTAGCAGCTCACAATCAACCTATCGACCCTGCACAGGCCCACAGCTACTCAGCAAGCATAACCAACCTAGAAGGATAATTCTATGCCCGGGACTTGCGGACATTCCCAAAATCCCACCTTCTATGTTCCAGAGTCAACAAGGCCTCACAGGACCACAAGGGTAAATAAAATATATCGACAAATACTATAAGCAACGGAGGAACAAAAGTAGGCGGACATGAATAAAGCGGTCGAGGTCTGTGGTACCAACCTAATAAACCAACCCAAGGATGCCCATTAATACAATTTTATCCTATATATGCAGAGTCTAGGGAAAATAAACCGTAACCTACCTGTCGTCCGATGACAAGCTTGAACCTCTCCGAAAAATCCCCAACACGAAATCAAACTCGAACTCGGGCTTTGAATAACTTGACGTAGATAATTGATTTTCTTTCGATGACCGAATCTTGCATCAAAATAATTTTCCCTCAGAAATATTCGTTAGCGCATATAGAATCAAAGTGCACAAAATATGATGAATGAAAATTATGTTGAAGGAAGTGATATGTATGTTGACAGCAATTACATCTTGCAAATTGTTGAAGTCAACATAAATGTAATATGCTGCCAACTTAATTAATGCACATTCTACACAAAGCATGCAATAACATGCTAAAAGGGACACGTGGCAGCACCTAATTATTGAGAAATTGTTGTACTCTTTCCTCCACTTCCACGTGGAAGTGGAAGTGGCAACCAATTTCATCCCGTTAAATATATACTCGGGTATTGCATAGGTTCGTGGTAAAATAAATATAATATTTTAAATATATCCCAATAAATAGAAAATTATTTCCAATAAAACCTGCTATATTATAATAATAAATTTCAACATAACTAAATTTACTATCTCCGTTAAAATATTACAATGTATAAAAACCTTATAAAATAAATACATATACACTTCTATCGTAACAAAAATATTTTTCATAAACCTTTAAAATATTTTGAAAAGGTAATAATAATATAACTTTTTACCAAATTCAACTTTAAAATAAAATATTTTCAAATATACGCGCGATGCTAATAAAATTCTTAAGCTTAGGCTCGTAATTCACAATCGCACGATTTTGATACTCAAGAACTCTCTTGGAACCCTCCCTTATGTTTTCTCACTATTTTGGAACTGAAATGGCGTTTTAAAATGTGAAGTTGAGGCTTAAATCGAGTTTAACCCGACCCGGTTCGCGACCCGGTTCGCAACCCGCTTTTTGCCAGATAGTCCGCGGTAAAACAGTCATAACTTTTTACTCCGAGATCAGTTAGATGTGAGGTTTTGTGCATTGGAAACTAGACGCGTAGACCTTCGATTTGGTATTTCGGGGGACTTCTAACTCTTTATATATTGAGAGAAAAGCTCCGAGACATTTTACCCAAAGTTCAGAAAATTTATTAAAGATGTTACGATAACTTTTGCCGACTTGCTTGACTTCAAAACTTATAATGCGACCAAACAAATGGACCCGACACCGAAATACCAGTCCTGACGAGCCTTAAGTGACTTGGGGCCGCTACAAACAAGCTCTAACGGTTCAAGGAAAATGTATACGTGGAAATAACCGGAAGGGTCATTACATCATCCACTACTAAAAAGGACTTTCGTCCTCGAAAGTCAAGGTCAAGGGGGTACTTGAAGGCTAAAATAGCTGCGAATACTGATCCCACATATCTCTCTCGGTCTCCCAAGTAGCCTCCTCGACTGGACGGTGCCTCCACTAAACCTTAACAACCAGGATCTCTCGAGACCTCAATCTCCTGACATCTCTGGCCAAAATAGCTGCCGGCTCCTCAACAAAGGCTAATCCCTCACCCAACTGAACTGAATCCCACTGCAACACATGAGACTCATCTGGGACATACCGATGTAATATCGAAACATGAAATACATGATGTATAGCCAAAAACATCGGAGGCAAGGCTAGCTGATAGGCAACGCTACCAACCCTCGGAAGAATCTCAAACGGCCCAATGTACCTGGGGCTAAGCTTGCCCCGGCTACCAAATCTCATCACGCCCTTCATGGGCGATACACGGAGAAATACCAAGTCACCGACACTAAACTCCAAGGCATGAAGCCTATAATCAGCATAACTCTTCTGCCTTCTCTGAGCTGCCCGAAGTCTGTCCTGAATCACTCGGACTCGGTCTAAGGAATCTCGAAGCAAATCTGTGCTCTGTGGCCCAGCTCTAAAACCATCAAACCAACCTACCGGTGATCTGCAATGCCTACCATACAAAGCCTCAAAAGGTGCCATGCCGATACTCGAATGGAAGCAGTTATTATAAGAAAACTCTGCCAAGGGAACAAACAGATACCATGAACCTCCAAAGTCAAGAACACATGCCCGAAGCATGTCCTCCAAAATCTGAATGGTCCTCTCGGACTGGCCATCTGTCTGAGGGTGGAAGGCGGTACTAAGATGAACCTCTGTACCGAAATCTCGCTGAATAGTCCTCCAGAACTGAGATGTGAACTGAGTGCCGCGGTCTGAAATGATAGAAGCTGGGACCCCATGCAATCGAACAATCTCGCGAAGGTAGATCTGAGCTAACCTCTCTGCGCCATAAGAAGTCTGAACTGGCAAGAAATGTGCTGACTTAGTCAGCCTATCAACAATCACCCATATGGAATCAAACCCATGAGAAGTACGAGGAAACCCAACAACAAAGTCCATAGTAATCCCTTCCCACTTCCACTCAGGAATGGGAAGTCGCTGCATCAAACCACCAGGTCTCATGTGCTCGAACTTAACCTGCTGACAGTTCAAGCACCGAGATACAAACTCTGCTATATCCCGCTTCATACCACTCCACCAGTAAAGCTGTCTCAAGTCCCTATACATCTTTGCTGTGCCAGGGTGAAAATAGTATCTAGTACAATGTGCCTCATGAAGTATCAACTGAATCAAATCACTAATCCTCGGAACACAAAGGCGAATATCAAACCACAGAACCCCATCTGAATCTAGAGTAGCCCGACTGGTGTCACCCTGAACAACCCGGTCACGAAGGCCACACAACTGCTGATCCTCAAACTGACGGCTCTGAATTTGATCAATCAAAGTAGAACGAACCTCAACACTGGCGAGAACTCTGCTAGGATCTGACAAGTAAAGCCTAACCAAACGATTAGCCAAGGACTGGATGTCCCAGGCCAACGGTCGCTCTTAAACTGAAAGAGAAGCTAGGCTACCCATACTCACTGCCTTCCGGCTCAAGGCATCCGCTACCACGTTTGCCTTGCCCGGATGGTACAAAATAGTGAAGTCATAGTCCTTCAGTAACTCGACCCATCTCCTTTGTCTCGAGTTCAACTCTCACTGACTCGTGATATACTAAAGACTACGGTGATCGGTGAAGATCTCACAGTGAACTCATATAGGTAATGCCTCCAGATCTTGAGCGCAAAAACTACCGCCGCCAACTCTAAGTCATGAGTGGGGTAGTTGTGCTCGTGGATCTTCAGCTGCCTCGATGCATATTCTATTACTCGACCCTGCTGCATAAACACACAACCAAGACCAACCCCAGAAGCATCACAGTACACGGAGAAGCTCTGACCCTCAACCGGCAAAGTCAAAACTGGAGCAGAAGTCAATAAGGCCATAAGCCTCTGGAAGCTATCCTCACACTGGTCCGACCACTGAAATGGGACAACCTTCCTAGTCAGCATAGTCAAGGGTGCTGCTATGGAAGAAAATCCCTCAACGAACCTTCGGTAGTAACCTGCTAACCCAATAAAGCTGCGAACCTCAGTAACAGTAGTAGGTCTAGGCCACTCACAAACCGCTGAAATCTTTCCCGGATCAACCCTAATCCCATACTTAGACACCACGTGCCCTAGGAATGCAACTGACTCAAGCCAAAACTCGCACTTTGAGAACTTGGCATAAAGCCTATGATCTCTCAAAGTCTGGAGTATAACCCTCAAGTGCTGCTCATGCTCATCTCTACTACGCGAGTACACCAAGATGTCGTCTATAAAAACTATCACAAATGACTCCAAATACAGGACAAGAACCATGTGCATCAAGTTCATAAAGGCTGCGGGGGCATTAGTCAACCCAAAAGACATCACCAAGAACTCATAATGGCCATAACGTGTCCTGAATGCTGTCTTAGGGATGTCCTCCGCCCTAATCCTCAACTGATGGTAGCCAGAACTCAAATCAATCTTCGAAAACACGACTGAACCCTGAAGCTGGTCAAACAAATCATCAATCCTCGGCAACGGATACCTATTCTTCACTGTCACCCTATTCAGCTGCCGATAATCAATACACATGCGCATCGACCCATCCTTCTTCTTCACGAAGAGAACAGGAGCACCCCAAGGTGACACACTAGGTCTAATAAACTCCTTAGCTAACAGATCCTGGAGCTGCTCCTTAAGCTCCCTCAACTCAGCAGGAGCCATACGGTAAGGAGAAATAGAAATGGGCCTGGTGCCCGGCTCTAACTCAATAGCGAAATCAATATCTCTCTCAGGTGGAAGGACTGGCAGGTCGGTAGGAAACACATCGAGGAAGTCTCTAACCACAGGAACAGACTCAGGAGAAGTAGGGTCAGCACTAACATCTCGGACATATGCTAAATAAGCTAAACACCCACGGGAAATCAACTTCCTAGCTCGAAGACAAGAGATGATCCCAGATGGTGCATGGCTAACAGAACCCTGCCACACAACCAGGGATACACCGGGAACAGCAATGGTAATGGTCTTGGCATAACAATCCAAAACTACATGGTGAGGGGATAACCAGTCCATGCCCAGCATCACATCAAAATCTAGAATATTAAGAATCATCAAATCACCCCAAGTCTCTGAATCACCAACAGATAACATACAAGATCTCACAATCCGATCCACTACTAAGGAATCTCCTACTGGGGTCAAAACAAAAACATGAACAGATAATGGCTCACTAGCCAACCCCAAACAAGGCACAAAGTAGGCAGATACATATGAACAAGTGGATCCAGGATCAAATAAAGCCATAGCAGACTGATGGCACACAAAAATCGTACCTGTAATCACAGCATCTGAGGCCTCTGCCTCTGGTCTCCTAGGGACCGCGTAAAACTGACGACGACCTCAACCTGCCCGACCGCCATCCCTACCACCTGCTCTGCCGCATGGAGCACCACCTCTACCCTGACGACCACCCTCTCTAGTCGGGGGCTAAACTGCCCGTAAAGGCTCGGCCAACTGAACTGTACCCTGCTGAGGGCAATCTCTAGCAAATTGACCAATCGCACCACAAGTAAAACAAGCCCCTGACGGCCTACTCAGTCGATATAAACCAGCAGATCCCGTATGACTACCACGACCTGATGCCCCAGAAACTATACCCCTCGAAGACTGGCCGCTATAGCCCTGATGGCTGCTCTGACCCTGCTTGAACTGGGTACTGCCGAAAGTCTGAAGGGAAGCCTGAACCGGTCGGCTGGACAGACCCTGGTACTGATGTGGCTGATAACTCTGGCTCCACTGGCCAGGACCTCTACCACCATATCTGGAACCACTGTAGACACCCTGATGCCGAGGCCTCTTATCTCTGGACCCCTGATCATGTCGCTGTAAGTCCTCCACAGTGCGGGCATAATCTACGATAGCCTGAAATGACCGACCACTGGCGATCAATATCTCAGCTGGCTGCCTGATCTCTAGCCTTAAACCCCATACAAATCTGCGAATCCTATCTGCCTCGGTAGGAAAGATCATAGCTCCGAACGGTGCTAGCTGATGAAAATGGGTCTCATACTCTGAGACAGTCGTAGACCCCTGCATAAGGTGAGTAAACTGCTCCCTGCCACGCTCACGATCACTCTGAGGTAGGAACTTGGCCATAAAGGCCTCATAAAACTCAGACCAGGTCAAAGGAGGTGGCGATGGTGGTCTACAAG